>PVJX010037729.1:0-16750 GCA_004027295.1 Dolichotis patagonum
GATTGTGACTGCTCTGTAAATCACAGGATGAAGAGTAAATTGTTCTTCCTAGTGTGAATGTGCCTCATGGAATCAATTGATGGCATGAACAGAACAAAAACTGGTCAGGTCTGGCCATGATGAAATTTTTCCATTAAATGGCCTCAGATTAAGGTGACAAAACTAGCTCTTCCCTGATTCTCCACACTGGCAGGCAACTTTGCACATTTTGGTCCTGATGGACTCTAAAATCATATGGGCTGAGTCTTATGAAACAGCACTCTCTGTGCCTTCTTCTATTGGCTTTTTCTTGAAAATAATTGTATAGTGCATAAGACATGAGATTTAAAACTGTCACCATATTTGTTCACTAAACTGCTATTAATTCTGCTTAGACTTCAGCACAGAAGGAAAACGCTCTCATCTACAAAGAACATATTTGTAGAAATTTCAATTTGTAAAGAATGTCAATCTTTTGTTGATTTTCACTTAATACCTATGAGGAAGGTATGCTTATTAATAAAAGATGGATTATCAACTCTCTGCCAACAAATATATATCCAACATACATTTCAAAAAGAGTGAGACTTTTGAGGTTTTACCATTTTTCAAACAGGTTAATCTGTCACAGTCTCATGGATGCTCTTAATAGACAATGGGATATCAGGGTTAAAGACAAAGGTTTTTCTTACTCAAAACAATAGTGGTATTCAGAATCTCCACATTTGCTACCACTGGCTCCCTGATCCCTTGTTATCATAGGGTGACAAGCACAGGGAAAGGTAATGTTTGCAGTGGTCACACTACAGGTAAGGAACCAGATCTTAAAGAAGAGACATTCTTTAACAGCATAAGCATGCCTTCCTAGCATTCCAACAGGCAGCTGTCTTTATCTTTCAATCTGTGCTGTGTGCATTTATTTTGAAAAATCACTACAACCAAAGCATTCTGTGTCTCTACTCACGAGATGTCTTAAAATGATAAATAATCATGGCTAAATATTTTCCCACAATACATAAGTATATGCGTATACATAATGTACATTTATTTTTATCCCTTTTTTCACTTAGAGTAGCAGAAAAATACAGAGCCATACCAACACAACAGGCTGGTAACTTTTCTAAAATACATTTACTAATTTGTATTTTAATCCTATAACTTCACTATTTTAATTCAAAGACCACTCATCTAAAGATCACCTCTGCTTACTGTATAAAAAAGTTTGGAAATGATATTTAGTCCATGTATCCATAATTATATTGTGACCTACTTGTTAAATTCTTTAAAAATAGCATCAAGAAACAATTTCTCCCTTGTATGACTGTTGTGGTTTCTTTAATGTAAGTAGTGTTCAACCTATCGAATTTCTCTTTCTTGTTTGGACTTAAAATGGATTTTAATATCAGTGCCTATAACATTATAATAATATTCATTAATTGTTAATTCAGCCATAACCAAAATAAAATAAACAAAACAGAAACAACGTTTAGAGAGGCATCTTTCTCCAGTGGACAAGTGAAAAGTACTGTCACCAAAGAGTTCCTTATAATTTGCATTAGACCAGTCAGCAAAGAAAAATGACAATACACAAATGAGATGAAAGACATAAGAACCTGTCAAAGTTTCTGCACTTACAGAATTGCAGTCTTTTCTTATGTGCCTCCTTTTTGCTTTCATTGAATCAAACTCATTGAACTATTTTCTATTTGGGTGTTGTTTTTTCCATTCTCTCTCTTTGTGTTTGTTTTGTTTTTCTTATTTTACATCCTCTACTATGATCATATGTTTTTGACTTTCTCAAGAAAACACTATTTCCTGAAAGGTTTGGTTTAAATGAATTATTCATTGTTTATCTAAATTAAACATCACATACTCAACACTCTATAGATTTCAACTCACTATATATCTATCTCTCTGAAAGCTAACAGCCTCTTTACCTAACAATGTAAATCCAAAATTTTCTTATGACCAAAATTATACTGGTAAAATATATGTACTTATTTATTCACTCATTAAAGAAAAATTGAAAAGTTGATCAACCTATTGAATATGAATGGGTAAATCATAAAACATCTCGCCTAAAATAATTGTTCGACACTTAAAAATATACCTAACTTTAAAAAATGAAAATACATTTTTAATTTGAGCATAAAATGTGAAAGCTTCAAAGTATCAGTAGAATATATTATTAAAAACTACTATTGGTGGTCTAAGATGTAGACATCTAAAAAAAGGATAAAGAATATTTAGTATGTTAAGAATATTTCATACATACTAATTTTTTATCTCTGGACCACTACCAGTAGATGTATTTTTATAAACGCTTACCTCATCTTTATAGAAATCCCCTGTCCTACATTGTGGTCTTGCAAATGTGCTGGGTTGACTTCTTCACCAGCATTTATATATCTGAGATAAAGGTACCGCCATGATTAGGTTCTGGTGAGGGATCTTTTCTTCTAAGTTGTAGCCCACTGATTTCTCAATATATCTTCACACAGCAGAAAATAAAAACAAGCTGTTTCTCTAACCTCTTCTTGTAAGGGTACCAATACCACTCATGAAGTCTCCAGACAATTTTTTACCTACAAAAGACAGCTTCAGGATATCACCACACTGATGATGAGATTTCAACACACGAATTTGAAGGCGAACAGAAATGTTCACTCAATAAATAACACAGTGCCCATCTGTAAGTCTGAACGGTAGAAGCTTTATCCCCAATCTTGCAATCTTTGTGCACCAATGTAAGCTTTTATTTCCCCTGCTGCTTCCTCCAGCACCACACGGTCTACGAGAATACACAGTCCAAGCAGCATGTACGTTTGCACCACACTATGAATCTCCAGTATCACTATCCTGTCCTGGACCTATGCAAAGTGTCACACAGTGTACCAGCTAAACCCCTATCCTTCATGTACTGGGTCCTCTCTGCAGAACCTAGAGACTCCTCAGACGTCTTGCTTCTTTCTTCATGGGAGGATGAAGAACACAGGACAGGTGATCCACTGTAGAGAGGCTGCCATAGCATGGCCCTAGTCAGTGACCGTGTAGCAGTTTTACTACCATGGCCAGATCCTGGATCTTCTAGCGAAGGTGTCTGGATCATAGAATTGTTGGAAAAACGCATACAGATGCCCTCAAGTGTCAATAGCAGATTTTGCTGCTGTTGTTCTTGTTTCCCAAAGTAGAGTCTAAACTTGAAATAACATATTGGCCTTTATTTGTGTATTTCACTTTTTGAGTTTTATTCATTTAGAGAGATAAGCCCCAGATTTGGTCCTTAATATCAGTAATCCCCTGCTAGAAGAGATGAAGGCTCTTTCATATACAAATAGATAGGTCTTCTATTTTACACCTAACTTTGAATTCTGGTTATCTTCCTTGGTTTTTTACTATTTTAATGCAGAACATCGATAGTGCCTGGTGATGACCATCTATCTGATGTCTTGATCTTACTGCTCCTTTCTTCATGTATCCCAGCACTGCAGCCTTTAGGTCCAATTGCACATCTCCTTCTAAATTGCTACCCTCTTTATTTACCACAGGTCAACATTTCACCAGTTGGAAGGCCGCATATTCCCAGAGCTGTCTGTTCTCCCCCTGCTACTAAAAGAGTGCTCCGTATTTCTAGGTGAGCCGTGAATCATCTAGGTCTACACGCCACTTTCCCTCATTCTGTCTTTTACCACCATCAACCTGATATTTTGAAGTACCTGCAAATATCAGATACTTCAAGTACTTGAAGTCCTTGAGGTGTCAAGTACTTCAAGACTATATACTAAAAGGGAGTCTAAAGAATGAGACGTTGCTTAGAGATGAACCTCTGTGAAAAGAATAAGGACAAACAAGGTGTAAAGAAAAAATTCAATTCTCGTGCTGGCCTGAAAAAGCCTGAACTATCCTAATACATCCCAGTAGGCAACTCTAGAGCAGGACCTTACAGCTCCTGCTTGACTTAGCCACCGCTGTCATTGTCCCAGGAAAGTTGTAAACCAAGTCAAGACACCTCTCAGAAGTTGAGGTTGGAAGACCACGTCCCACAGTTGGGTAGCAACTTCTTGCCTGAAGAGTGTGATGATTAAGGTTGGTTTCCTTGGGAGCCACCAAGGGAGCTCTCATTTTGTTGTGCCTGAATTGTCACAGAAATTTTGTCTTGGGTATTACATCCAGTCCAGGGGACCTTTCTATCTGTTTCTGCTCTACTGTTCCGTTTCCTGGTTACCGTGAACTCCGCATCTTCCCTCTGCCTTGCCGTTTTGCTGTTATTCTTCACCCAAAACTATGAGGCAAATTGAAACTCTCCTCCATTAAGTTTGGGTATCTATTATGTCCCACTGGTTTGGAAAGTTAGATGCAAAGATGGATTTCAGAAGGCTGTGATTGCCACAGTAAGCATTCATGGATATGCATGCAAACACACACACACACACACACACACACACACACACACACAGATGATATCAACCTTTAGAACTGACCACATAATCCATAACGAGACAAGTGTAATCTACTTGTTCCCATATTTCTCTCTAATGTTCACTACTGTGCTTTTCAAAGTCCAACATTTTAAATGGCTGTCACTTACTACCTGCTAGACTGCAGAAGAATCAGCGAAGTGATTAAGCTGGACACATGAATAAAGATGTCCATGTGGATCGATGTCATCCTGCCACTATTTGGCAACGTGATAATGGTCACTGACTGCCTCCTGGGACTCTGCTCACATGCAGCTTTTGCCATCAAGACTGACCAGAGCACATCTCACGCACCCTTTTCACAGACGTAAAGTGCCCCCTGAGTTCTATAATAATAAGCAGATCATTTCTAACAGAGCAGTCAGATCAGCTTCTTTAGTATCATGAATTTGCAAACACTGTGAGAGTTTATTTCTTTTTTGTTTTAAAAAGTAACAATCGCATATTTTGATGCCTCAAAGACCTAGTAAACAATGTTAGGCACTGGAGAGAAGCTAGGGATGAAATTGTACTTTTCGCTAGATGCAATGAAGAGGACAAAAGCTGAGATATAACAAAAGATTATACAGCCCACCCCAGGTGATCTAAAAATAATTAAAATAGCTACAATTTCTTAAGTGAAACTGTATGCCAAGAACTTCATATACTTCATCTGTTTTGATTTTGGAAAATATATCAGGATGTATTGATGGCCATCGAGGACTCAACCCCTAACAATGTTTCCTGAGTTGTATAAGAGATGTACAGAAAACCCCTGTCCTGCATATCTCCAAATCCCAGTCTCAGCCAGATAAAACCTTTGTATTTGGAGCAGAAAAGCAAAGCACATAAAGATTAAATGGTATTCTGGCATTCACTGTATCACATTAATCCTTACAAGGGTCCTTATTTTAGGTGAGTTATTTTTTGACATTTATTTATTAGTACATGTTTTTAGTACACAGAGTTTACATTCTCTTTGTGGTGTTGGTACATACACATAACACATCTTAATTCTTTTTTTATCCATTTTTCACCCATTCTCCCCACCTCTATCTCTAGAAGCATCTTATCTCATTTTTACACATGATGAATTTAAGTTCACAGGATCAAATGACTCGCAAAAGATAATACGGTTAGTAACCTGAAGATATGGAAATTAGACCCAAATGTGTGTATTTTATTTGCTTTTCCTTTTGTGTATTCCAAACAGGCAATCGTGAATGTTATATGAGAATGTTGTATGTAAGCATTTAATAAAAACAAGAAGTCTAAATCATATATTGCCAAACTATACTGACAATGTTCCACAAATAAGGAGTTCTGTTTGAGGAAATTAAAGTGTGGTTTAATGCAAAGGGCACACAGCTGAGCATTAGTGCCTGAGTTTCAGGCACAGTTTATTTCCCAAATCTGATCCTAACTGAACTTCTGCTGCCATTATTTCCTCTATTGCTGTAAACAGCAGTAATCTATTACAGAGCTCTTATCCCTGCTCAATATTTAGATCCATATTTCCTGCATGTTTTCATGTTGTACCTCAAAAATGCCTACTAAGTTAAGAATTATCATGTCCACATTTTATGTAGCAAAATAGAATCATAGTATTTCTTTCACTAGAGCCCCAAACGAAGCTAGCATTTTAAAGCTCCATGCTTTAACATCATAGTCTGGTATGAATATACACCAACTTAGCCAACTACCAGTTGTGTAAATTTGGAAAAGTCACTTAATTTATACCTAGCATCCGTGGAAAGTTGAAAGATTTGAAGCAGGTCCCTGGTCATCCTTCAGGATCCATCTAACTCGGGGTGTCTGGTTTGTTCTAGGCAGGTCTTACTCCTGCTTAGGCTCCATGAAGCCTCTAGCAATTTAACCACACTTTACCATGTCAGGGATTTGCATTAGAAATTAATCTCAGTGTCATCACATATCATTTCCCATACATGAAACCTTTTCTTCTAAGAGTAACTAGAATGACACAAAAGGACAATCAGAAGTCACCTGTCTTCTCACACTGAAGTGAGAGTCCTATGGTTTTCAGTGTGAGAGAGACACTACTAAATATCACATGTTTGTTTCTATCTCAGAGACTTCATTGACCTCCTGTATCCATTTTTATAGATTCATGGGCTCAATAATTTTTCTTAATTTTTATCTGATTTAAACTTCATTTTCTGTTAAGTAACTCTGTAATATACATCAAGAAATAAACAAAAAAAAAGACTGAAAAAGGAAAACTTCTAGAAGATGATTGATCATTTTATAAATTATTGCCTTTCTACTTCCAGGAAAATTCATAAAGTCATTTAGAAATTACAAGCCTTAAAAGTTGTTGATCTTTTGATTACTAAACACACAGTGCATTCATCTCAGTGAAATTTGTGGAAATAGACTTTGAAACATTTTAATCCGTGATGAAAATGAATTATATGTATAGTAACATGTTAAAAACATAAACAATTTCCATACGTATATATTACATTCCAAAATTCATAACTGATCTCCACAGCAAATCTTGAAAAGAGCTTGAGTTTTCAAGGGCTAAATTTGAGTCCAATCTCTAATACTCACTGATGTGTGACCTTAGGCGAATTACTCATTCTCCCTGAGACTCTTCAGTGGCATTGCATAATAATATTTATATTCAAATGTTTTCATGAGGATTAAACAGGGTAATATTTACAAAGTCTCTCATGCAGAGTATCATACAATGAGGCCCCTAATAATTGTTGGCTTCCTTCATTAAAGACAAGTAGAATCTAAGTTTTGGTGCCACATTTTCCAGTGAATGAGAACTGAAGGGTGATATTTATGTTGGAGAGAATAAGGCTGCTGGCTAACCTTGAGTAAAAAGGGAGCTGTGCTTTTCTTGTATTTAGAATTGCTAGTGCCAGGAATCACTGGACAGATCCATTTGACATAGAAACTTCCATACCTGAGCAACTGCCCAGAAATTATGGCACCACTTCTGGGAAGTTTCAAAAACGCTTTGAACTTACTTCCAGAGTTGCTTTGCATTCCATGCTGCTGGGCTCTCCGCACACCCATGACTTGGCTGGAGCTAAGGCTGGCTATGCCAGCGTATTTTCAACCTGATCAAGGCAGAGAGCCTTGAAATTTTCATTAGATTCTGTTTTTGTGAGATTTCCAGATCTATACCAAGTTTTTCAAGATCCCGAAGGGATGCATAATTCAGAAAAATATAGTGGAAGTCTTCTGAGTCAACAGTTGACCTGTAATGCAGGATAAATAAGGAATTAGTTAATAGTGTGACTTGTTATTTTACGTTAAGTGGAGAAGAGTTTTCATTGTTTTACAGAATGTCTTTTCAAATTTAACAATAATACAGAGTTCTTAAAAGTTAGAAGAGATTAATCATTGAAACACTAATAAAGAGTTTTATTCAAGTCAGGTATTGATCCACACTAGTTTTGTGCTCACCTGATTTCACCATATATGTGCTTATTTCCTCAGAGTACTACCCAAGAAATAAAAGCTCAGATTTTCAGCAATTTATCAGGTATTTGTTTGATATTCTGGTCTTATTTCACTTTTCTATTGCCTTAATAAATTTGTATACAATATATTTAACCACCAACAATACTACAATTTACTGTTTTTTATCCTATCCCTTCTAGAAAGACTTTTCTACACAGCTCCTATTATATGACAACCAATCCATTTCTTTCTTCTTATTCATCAGAAGTATCACATAGAATTTCTGTGAAAAATGAGGCATATGAGGCATATAACATGCCACATGACTCGTGTTGAGTTCTAGACAAAAGGAAAGAAATGGGGTGATTTAGTTCACCGAGAACAGTAACAGGGTAGATAAAAGTTCCATCTCAGGCTTCTAAAAATTTGGAAAGCAAAACATCTGTTTTATTTTCTTTACAAATTCATAATGAGGGTTTCTAGGCTGAAAAATGTTTCTCACTCCTCAAACAACTTATGATGGTCTACCATGTAACTGACATGAAAGGAAGGCATGATATATCCATTATTTAATATTGTTATCAATATACTCATAGATTTACTAAAGGATGAGTCTTATATAAATATTCCAAAAGAATGGTTCAAGACTTGTGAAAGTAAAATATTCTCCTTTGAGTCACTCAATAAAAATAAACTTTATATATTGTTAAAATGTATTATTAGTTGTGGGACTATTATAATGTATACCCACATAAAACTGACAGTAGTAAACATTGCGAAGCAATATAATCTCATGGAACCACCATCATATATGTTGTCAATTGCTAAGCAAAAATCTTGTAATATGATGTAGGACCATGCATGTTACCAATTTGGGGCACTGATTTCTCCAAGTTATGTATGCTTTTCTTATATGGGGCCAAACAATGTTTGTTGGCTACTGTCTTTTCAAAATAAAAAATTAAACTATCAGAATATGGATATAAAAGTTTGGTATGGATCAGGTTACTCTCACTGCAAACCAAGATAGGCAGATAGCAACAAAATTTAAAAAAACCTCTCCCTCTGCACTTTCATCATCATGATCATGTTACTCTTTTATTGTGATCTATTGTCCTCTAAAATTCTGCATATGAGGTGACCCAACTAGGGGATACAGAATGATTGAGTGTCACTAGAAGTTTAAAATGCAGTGACGTTGGTTTTCCAAAAAAATGTTAGAAAGATGGTGAGCCCCTTCCATTGGCATTGATTAGTTGATCACATGTGGCCTTGAACAGCTGGGATACAAGATTTTATCTTCTGCAAACAGGAGACAGAATGATCCAGGGAACAATGCCAACGGTTGGAGCTAAGTGAGCTAGGGTTGAGTTTTAACTTCATCAATTACTAGCGCATGCATTTGGGAAAGTGATTTATTCTTTTTTTAAGGGTTAGAATCCTTATTTATAAAATAAAGTGAATGCAAATATCTATCCTCAGAGCTCAGAAATGTTAACATGTGAATATTGACCAAATCCAGTTTTATTTAAAAAAAAATGGGTTCCCCAAGGAAGGACAGAGTAAGTGGAGAGATGATATAAGCTTTGTCCACCATTAGGTACTACAGCACATAAACCCCAGAAGCTGAGGAGCTTATCATAAAATAATTATATTATTCTCTCATGACGAAACCCAAAGAAATTTAGAGAGAAAAAAAAGAAAATTCTACTCTACGTGGTATTGCTGTTTACTGAGACCATTTCATTCTGTGACAGAGTCCCTGCATTTGGTTGACAGAGAGTAAAAAGAAAGAACTCAATGAGAAAAAAAAAAATCATGTCAATTCAAGATCCAGACTGAAGCGATATATGTATCTGCCCTTTCTGCTTCCTAGGAGAGATTTCATAGTGATTTACATTTTGACTCCTTTTAGCAAATAAGCAAACTAACATCTCTGAATCAACGTCTCCGGAGTCAAGTGGCACAGCTGCACAGGAAGTGTGCTCTGTGCTCCACAGACGCTCCACTATTAATTACTTACTCAACACTGGAGTCCTACATCCCCAAATACTGTTCCCAACCTGATCTAATTTACTCATTTCGGGGTCCCTGGGGACTTCTGAGATTGTGATCACTCTCCAAGACACTAAAATGGGCAATCAACTCAGGTCTAGAAACTGAAAACTTGATGTTTCGTTTTCCATCTCTGTGGATTTATAGAAGTAAGTTTTGCCATCATATCCGTTTTGGTTAAAATCACATGTGCTTAATTATGAGTTATGGCACTATTTCTTTGACCATATAATGAAATACCTGAAGGACTTTTGGCAGATTGTATTTCACAAGAGATGTTCTATAAGTAAACCCTGTTTCTTTTCCAAAATTTTCCTACTAGGTAGAAATATGGTAAAGATTACAAGGGTGCAATTTTCAACATGCTTAATAGCTTTAGCAATGACTGTTTTAATCAACTCTAGCTTATCTAGGAGATTTACATAAATTCAAAAATCCATTGTTAATAATAATAATGACAATTACCAAGTACATGGTGTGTAACAGCAACTATTTAAACTCAGAAACACCTTTAAAATGTTAAATAATGATCTTTTGTATATATTTTGGAAAAAAGGTTCATATTGTATAGTACATGAACTCTGTGACTTTCTGATATTCTTGCACTGATAAAATTTGTAGAGAGAAGAGAAGGGGCATTCAGTTCATTTAAAGTCCACCCAAAGTGGAAAAAAAATCATACAAATTAGCCCCTGACTTATCTGCACTTGTATGTAACAAATGTACAATGACTGTCACGTAGGAGACAGTCATTCAGAAGTATCAGTTTAGGAGGGTTAGAACCAACTCGCTTATTGTCACCTCTAGAATTCCAACTCCGAGTTTTAACAGGTGCTAACCCAAAGAAGCGTTATAAATCCAATATTCTGTGCTCATTTTCAAGCTGTCATTTTTCAGCTTCTCCCTTACTACAGTATTTCTCTGGAGGCCTTCCTGTGGACAGTGCTACTTTACACCGAGAATGTTACCCGCGCAGCACACCTGTTTCATTCAGGAGGCAGGTGGCCTAAAACAGCAAACTGGTCCCCATGACATTTTGTTAAACAATGAATCATGCAAACCAAATCTTTTATGGCTCATGAAACCTTGCTAATGAGACAGATGTCCTCTGTACAACTCCTTGGAGCCTAAAATGCAAATATTGATGTGCTGATAATCACTGGACCCTAGTTTTAGTAATTGCTTCCATCTTCATTATCTCCTATTATTCTCTGTAAAAAATCCCATTCTCAATTAAGAATCTGATACATAGAATATAACTAATATCAAAACTTTGATGACCTCATCATCGATAATTGAATTAAATGTTTAATTGATAATGATTCTTCACCAGGTGCAACAGGTAATGTGATCATAGCAGTAGAACATTCCAAGAGAGTCTTCAGATGGAATCTCAATAATGATTGCTAATTAGTCATTATTTTCTATTCTTTTAGACATATTGAATATATTTTTTCTTAAATATCACAACCCTAGTTCACTTGCCTCAAGAAGAAATTTTATTGGCAACATGAAACCTCATTAAACCATACAGTGGGGCACCATCTTTCATTTTAAGTGATGCTAAAAATCCATCAAGTCAAATGGTCTCATGAAGTTCCTCTTTGATAACAAAAAATCTAACAGACAGATTTTGACTGTGAGAATACCAATACTCCTTTCCTTTCCAAGACTTAGTCTTGATCATTTTTTTTCATTTATTTTCCCTTAGTTTTTAGTTGCTTTGTAATTGTGTACCAATAAAGCACTGCCTTTCTCATTGTTTTATTTAATAATAATAGTAATAATATGCAATTTGTTTTGTAATTAAAAAAATTACTAACATAGAGTAATTTTGAAGGAACTATTGAAAAGCTAGATTCTGGTGGTGAAATGAAAGTTTGCTGCCATCTATAGGCTATTAATAAAGTTCAGGACCAAAACACGAACCTTGAAGGCCAGGCTTATCTATACAGTGTAAGTAGAATGACAAGTGTTTCCTGATGATTAAAACCCTGAGCTTTTTTGGGGTAAAGTGCTGTCAATATCACTTTACTTAATGTTTCTCTATGTTCAGATTTTTACTTTGAATGAAGACCTGAATGGAAATTGCAAGTTTAAAAGAATATTAGAATAGGAAATCTTTTTAATAAAATATATTTTTCTGTGAGCTGGCTGTCAGTAACTTTTTCTTAAAAGCAAAAATGAGAATATAGTGCTAGGAAAGATTTATGATGTCACTTGCAATAAATTTGGAAGTTACACATAATTTGCTCTTTGCTATTCCATGTTCTCAAGCTACTAATAAAATTCTCCTACCTTTACATGCTATCTTCTCTCCCCTCCCAAATTCTATAATCATGCTTAATATCTTTAAACACTGAATAAGAGATTGGACTTTGAAACAGTGCTTTGAATGAGTGTACATATTCACAGATTTTTTTTCCTTTTGCCATAAATACTTGAGCTTCCACGAATTCAAATTTTGACAAGAGCTCTGACCTATACAACTTTTTGCAAATCATTCGTCCTTCACCACTCTTCCACCTCTGGATTTAAGAGCTGCTGTGGGATCCTGCACAGAGCTCCCTAGAGGCACCACCTGCAGAATGTGGGCCGATTTGGTCTGGCCCAGGCAGCATTTCTGCAAATACTGAAACGCAAAGTACCTAGAAAAGACGGTGCTCCAGGTCCTGCTGCAGGCTCGCTGAGGGGCTCCATAGCCGTTGCCTCCAATGGGTGGTTTTCAAAGACATCCCAGAGGAAGAACACTAATCAGTCACTAATCATTTTATTTCACTCTTGCTGTTAACACGTGTTGGCTGAAATTCCCTCCTAGCTATGCTTTGCTACCTTAAATTGGAAATGCAGAGATTTAAGACTCCTCTTTGCTGCATTATCAACTACTACTTTTTGTTCTGTGACCCTACAGTGCTTTAGGGTTATTGGAAAGAGTAAGTTATTATTACATAGGTGAAAAGGTTGAGAAGCTAAATACTGTCATTGTGATTTAAAATGTTAAACATGATCATTAAGTCATGATAAGGAACACTAAGTAGATCGTCTGTACTCCTCTACTACATCCCATGCAAAAAGAGAAAGTGTATGAATCTTTATAGTTAAGAATCCACACTGGAGCTACACATAGCAGTGCATGACTGTAATCTCAGTATACTAGGAGGCTGAGACAGGAAGACAGCAATTTGGAGCCTGCGGTAGACAACTTAGAGACTTATGGAGGCTCTGTCTCAAAATAAAAACTAAATCATGAGCTGAGCATGTACTTCAGAGCATAAGCCCTAAATTCAACTCCCCGTCCTAAAAAGAAAAAAAAAGGTCGTATCTGCCCAATCTTTAACATTTATCTTTCTTTATCTTCTTTATGTTGTTTACCTCAAGCTCTTAGAATTTTCCAAAAGCCAGTATAGTTGTAGTAACAATGAACGACAGTGTTTGTGTGTGTGTCTAAGACTCGTTACTTCTAGAAACACCAGAATGGATGTCCGGAAGTTTACTCCATATAAATCAGTCCACACTTGATCCAGTGTGTAAGATATGTGCCAGATCCCACATGCAGGTTGTGACTTTAACTGTCCTACCAAATTCTTACACAGCCCTGCCACAGAAAGTCTACCGGCTGATAAGTTAGAGAAACTACATACAGTCATCCTTCTTACACTTACCAAATGTGGTTTTGGTAAATCATATAACTACACTAAGCTTAGTTCCTGTGTGTGTATTAAGGAGCTAACATTGTTTCCAAGTGTTCTTTAAAACTGTGCTAATGTACATGAAAGCAGTATGTATAACTTACTAAGCAAAAATATGTAGATCAATAGTTATTATTGCTTCTGGTTTAACACTGAAAATGAGTGAGATGACAGATATTGCAGCCAGATCATCTTTGTAACATCGTTACAAAGCCCACTTCTGGTCGAAAACTCCCTTTCAAAAATCTTTAATTCAGTTGGCATAAATCAGTATTGCTTACATCTTTGGACATTTCTGAGTCTTTATTTAAAATTCTCTAAAATTCCAATTTCCTGATGTGTTCACTGACTAAAAGAAAGCACTTTCATGTAGTGTTCATACATAGTACACTCAACAGAAGACCCCGTACCAAATACTGTAGTGATAAATATATGAACGCAATGTGATCAGGACTATAGTCTGTATGAAATCCCTCTTGTGCCCCACTTCAAAACCAAGTAGTTCCACTGTGTATTGGTTGGCTTTCCTGTTGCTGGACACAATAAATGAGAGCCATAACTTAAAGAAGGAGAGGTTTGTTTGGCTTACACTTAAGGGATTCACTGTATGGCACACAAATTCCAAGACGGAAATATCGTGGTGGAAAGTTTGGTGAAACAAAGCTCATCAGTATGTGACAGCTAGGAAGCAGAGCAGGGGAGCAGTGCCACAGAGAGGTGGATTAGGGACCACGGAGTATCCAAAGTCCTGCCCCATGGCCAGCCAGACATACCCAAGAGTATGCATTTCTAACCTGCTAGGTATTGCTTAATTCAGTGAAGTTGACATATCAGGGTAATTGTGACACACTTTTCAATTCAGTCATGGTTGCGAGGGCCACTTTCCCAATAGTGTCTCTCCTGGCAGACACTTATTTTGCTGAAGGCTGAAGAGTTTCCTATGTCTTGTTTTGGAGTTTCATCTCTTACATTTAAGCAGCTAAAATGTGTGTCTGTGTGTGTGCGTGCATGTGTGTGTGTGCGTGTGTGTGTGAGACACACAGAGAGAGAGAGAAGGTGGGGGACGTTGTGTGATGATGGAGGAACCATATTTTATTTCCTGAGGAGAAATCAAAAAGGTAAATATTTTCAATCTTTCATCCTTGGATCAATGCTCTAAAATATACTCCTGAAGGCTTTGCAAAAGGCTCCCAGCATCAGACTGGGTAACTGTCTTAGTACACAAAACCCAAATTGGTTCAAAGAGGAAAAGATTTTTTAGTTCGCCATTTCTAGGGGTTTTATTTGGCTGGTTCCAAGGCAAAACAGTATGGTAGAGAGGCATAAAAGAGTCCGTGGTGGGGCAGACAGAAAGTAGGACACATCCAGCCTCTGTTTCCCTTTATACTGTATCCAGGCTACAGGCATATTTACTAGTGTCACCCATATATAAATGGGGCTTCCATTATCCCCACTCTGAACTGTCCTAAACTGATCAGTGGGATAGTTAAGCTATCTCACACCCATAATCCATATGCACACACCCTAGTTACAGCCTTCTCTGAAAGCCCCACCTATGAGCACAGGTGGAGATACAAGCGGCAACAATAACCAGTGAGTGTAGCTTCACAAATGGTCAGTGCCTTCTTTCTTGTTTCTTCTCTGCATTTACTCTCCTGTCCTTCATTTCTGCCTCTGGTAGTGTATTACCAAACACGCTACCAAAATTTAAACTTTAATTCCTCACTCTGTTTTGGGGCAATCCTGGTTGAGGGCCCATCTCTAAGACTTCTGAATGGCATTCACCTCAAGGAAGTAAATGTCGACCCTTTCTTTTTTTTTCCCTCCAACTCCTAGTGTGAGTCTGTATCTTATTACAGACTGAATATATGGTCAGCATGGAAATTAACCCCAGGTTAAAAAATATATGAACAGGTTAGGCATTCTATTCAGTCTGAGCTTGTGCTAAATCAAACATGTACAGGCTTGAGTTTTCACAAGGTTTGGACAATAAATCAAACAATACACTTGATAAGTGATTCCCAGCTTTCTGTGCTCAACCTTCTGAGATGGGTGATGGCATGTCATTCACTACATGGTGGGGACACAGGGTTTTGCTTATAAACTTTATAGGTACTGGAAAAGTAATTTGGTAAATGAAAAAAGGAAAAGTAAAATTTGGATTTTCATGCTTTTATATAACTTTTCCCTCCCTGGTTTTACTTTCATGCCAGTCATGAAATTTAATTCATGAAGGCTATGGTGGAATGAATCAGATTTCCTACTCCAAGCACCCCACTCAGGTAGACCTTCAGTAGTATTTTTTGAATTGAGGCCTGTGTCATTGCATTCTAAGTGCTCTTCCCTAGTAAGAAACACTTTCCAAACAGGACGTACAACAAAACCCATGACCATCATAGTAATACTCAACATGTATCATGTACCAAAAACTTAGATTTTATATAATAAAAATAATTCAGTCAGTTAGCATTCACTCTTTACTTCTACCATTACCACCACCATGGAAAAATAAGACACCATGTCTGAAGGATCATAAGCTTCCCCAAGATATGGTATGTTTGATTCTAAGCCCGCGCCCCGGTAGGCAGCAGGCTGGTTACCAGTTTGTCTTGTGCATGTTACATGGCCAGTCCCATGTTCAGACCCAGAATTTAAGAATGATCTCCCTCAAGAAAACACAAGTCAGCATGTGTAACACACATAAAAGCTAGACAAGCTAAACTGTAAAGAAATTGGGCATCTAACGAATTGTGTCTTTCATGGAAGCTGAGAAGAGATTAAATGCAGTGAATTCTGGAATCCTCCTCTGTGATGCTCACGGGAGAATCCTAAAGATAATGGACCACATATAAAACTGTAGGTTTTATAAGGATGGGGTTACCCAATTGTACAGTAACGTGGGAAGTGACTGAATAGTGCATCAAAGTAGAGTTTGTGGAAATTCTCTAATATTATACCACATAATTCTTTCTTCAGCATTTTGCGGGCCTCCTCACCATATCCTTCAGTGACTCAGGAAGGATCTAGATAAGGTGATCTGACCAATAGGACAATTGCTAGTGAGTGACAAAATGGAATACAAAAAGACTCTGACAAATAGGTTTAATTTTATAAAATGATTGGACGTTT
>PVJX010037730.1:0-16753 GCA_004027295.1 Dolichotis patagonum
TATCTGTTGGCCACTTATATGTCTTCTTTTGAGAACTGTCTACTTAAGTCTATTGCCTTATTAAAAATCAGGGTTTGTTTTTTGCCATTGAATGGCTTGAATTCCTTAAATTAGCTCCTTGTCAGATTGTTTTCTTTGCCATGCAGATGATTTTTAGCAATCCTATTCAATTTTTGCTTTTGTCTCCTGTGGCTTTGAAGCCTTATATAAAACATCCTTGATTGTTCCAATGTCATGAAGTGTTTTCCCTATTTTCTTCTAGTAGTTTCATAGTTTTTGTCTTATAGTTAAGTCTTTAATCCATTCTGAATTGAGTTTGTACTTGCATATGGTAAGAGACAGGGGTATGGTTTCACTCTTTTGTATGAGGATATTCTGTTTCCCCAGCACCATCTATTAAAGAGATTGTTCTTTTCTGAATGTGTGTTTTTGATGCCTTTGTCAAAAAGCAGTTGGCTGTAAATAGGGATTTATTTCTGGATTTTCTGTTCTGTTCCACTAGATTGTATGCCTGTTTTCATGCCAATGTCATGCTGTTTTGGTTACTTTAGTATGTTTTGAAGTCAAGGTTTTAGAATTTTTAGCATTGTTTTTTAGGATTGTTTTTCTATTTCTGTGAAGAATGTCATTGGTATTTTGACAGGGATTACACTGGATCTGTAGATTTATTTGGACATGGGTATTTTAACAGTATTGGTTGTTGCAAACCTTAAACAAACAGTATCTTTACGTTGATTTGTATTCTCTTCAATTTCTTTATTGCTTTATAGTTTTCAATGTAGAGAATGTTCATCACCTTGGTTAAATTTATTCTTAGGCAGTATGTTTATTAGTTTATTTATGTATTTATTGATTATAGTTATTGTAAGTAAGATTGCTTTCTTTTTTTTTTTTTTTTTTTTGGTACCGGGGATCAAACTCACGACCTTGTGCTTGCCAGGCAGGCGCTTAAGCCACTGAGCTAAATCCCTGGCCCAAGATTGCTTTCTTGACTTCTTTTTTAGACCACTAGCTGTTCGCATGTAGAAAACTTGATTTTTTTGTATGTTGATTTTTTTATCCTAAAGCTATGGAACTTGTTCATTATTTTTAAACTATTTTTGGTGAAACCTACCAGTTTTGTATATATAAATGATAATTTAAGCTTCAAACAGGAACAATTTGGCTTCCTTCTTTCCAATTTAGACATGCTTTATGAAGATACGTATTCAAACAAAATATGGTACTAATACTTACATTTGCATAATGTAAATATTGTGTGCATGCATTCACTATTGAACTATATTTTTTATTCTACCTTTGAAAAATACACTTCCTTTATAAAAAGAAAAAAAACCCCAAGTGCTGATTTATTTCACGTATTTCCTGATTGAGAAATGGCCACAGGACTGAAGACTATGTGGCATGTGGACGGAGAGATGACTGCTATATTGTGGAGGCTGAAGTGGTTTTGCAAGTCCTTGGGTGGTCTGGCTGGATTTCTGAGTAGTTCTAACAACCTTTTATGTCATGGGATGCCTTGCCCAGGTTGTGCAATGTAACCATTAAAACCAAGCAAACCTGTTGCTCAACTCCTGCAGTCCTGCTTCTCCTGTATCCAAATGAGGTTATTTTCATATAAATGTGGTTTAAGAGAATTTCTACCACCTGATGACAAGGATCATAAAAATGTCTGTGGACTTGCTGGTTACAAAGAAAAAGAAAACTAATTTGAAAATATGCCATGAACCATCTGGGACTCAGAAAACTTTCTTGTCTTGCTAAAATTCAGGTTCAACAAAGAGCTGGTGATATGCGATGCAACTTCCCCGTACAGAAGATGTGCGTTCTCCCTCCTGCTCTGGGAGGCTACTCAGACTCCACTTCCCATCCTGGGTGTGTGCCACACATGCAGTAGGTGTGGTACATGCCGCAAGCACACTGCTGGATGAGGATCTTCCGCTTCCCACCAAAGCGACGGTCAGCTTGGTCACTGGACTAGAAGGAGCCAGCGGGGATTTCCTGCTGTGGGCCAGAGGTGGGAAAGAAAAGGAGTCTCTGAGTCATCCTGAACAGAGAGCATAGGAAGTCCTAGCTTTAATTGTTTCAAATTTCTATAGTTTTTTTATTCAGTGGCCTTGACAAGCAATCATCTATTTCCTTTGAAGTCAGTGATTCATTTTTATTCTTTGTGGTCTGCCTTTCAAATTTATTTTGAGAAGAATGAAAATTAACAAAGTTTGAACTCAATTTTAATTTGTACTCAGTTCATTAACTCTTCAAGTACTAATTCGTCAGGGAAAAATAAAACCATTGGAATCCCAGGAATTTGGAAAATTCCTTCCCAAAAAGAGGAAAAGAAATGGTCAACATGTCTTTGGGCATTTCTGTGCCATAACTTTCTACTGCCAAGACTGGAAACATCCAGAGATTCAATTTGCAAAAACTGCTTTTGCTTAAGGTTTTCCTTTTTTGATGCATTATGTATTGTTTAGGGCCCACTCCTACTTTGCTGCATTATGAAGATAACTCAGGGTCTAAAACTATGTACAGACACACAGAGTACATTAGTTCTCTCTGTGTAGTAAACAAATGATTACTGCAAGCCTAGTCACAAAGTGCCAAAGAAATAAAGCTCCCAATCTATTGAGGGGAAAACATACAAGGTCTGATTAAAAAAAATACAGTGCAAATCCTGTCATGGACGGAACACATCCTGGACAACTTTAGTGAGATCTTGTTTCAAAATTTAAAAAAAAAAAAAAAAAAGGTCAGTGATAGTACTCAATATAAAGGTCTTGGGTTCAATTCCAAGTATCTCAAAAAACAAAACAAAACACCAAAAGATATACTTTCATCAATTAATTACTCTTTGCACAGGCTGTGACAACCTGAGTTCTTCCAATCCCTTTTGTTATAAAGAATTTTTTGTTAGTACATTGTTAGGTTGATATATTGTGTTAATTTGAGAAGTTTAGAAGTTTGACTGAGAGACTCAGCAGGGAGCCAGGATCCTTACTTTGTAAATATCCTCAGCCTGTGAAAGAGGGCACAGAGATTTTGTGAGTGCTACACCCTGCTATGGAGAGGTAGGGGGTGGTCTATATACAATATAAGGAAGGAAAAACAGGCTTGATCTCTCCCTTTTTGCTCTGGCTGCTGCCTTGAAGTGTTGCCCCAGTGCCATGCCACTCCGCCTTGGAGCCAGCTGCTTATGGACCTCCACAAACTGTAAGCTAAATAAGCTTTTCCTTCCTTCATTTGAGGTGCCCAGTATTTTGTCCTAGCAACGAGAGAAAAGGAACCAAGACATACCTCACAATGAGCACGTTTATCATGGGGTTTATGATCTACAAGTCTTTATAAAGGTACATATTTACATGTAGACAATCTTCTGGTAACTTTAAAGGTAACTAAGTAGGCAACTAAATATTGACTGCAAATCTAACAAATTAAAATATCCTAAATATTCTTTTTTACCCTGAGGAGCATATTCTTATTTCACATTCTTGTTTTTATTTTTCAGCATAAATGTGCTAGAAGCACTCAGCGAACAAATATTACCAGATGTATATAAATGTAGCGGTGTACATTTACGATGCATCAGCAGCAATTAAAAAAAAAAAAAAAAACTCCAGACATGCTTGGGCAGTAAATAGATCGCCAAAGTCAGACTTTTCTTTAATTCAAATCATTTAGCTTGTAAATTAGCTTACATAGCGGGAGGTTTTTAGCCTCTCTCTGGCTTATAAAATGTTTTGAGCCAAGAATGGTGGGAAGTAAATAAGACCCTAAATCCACATAGATATTGGGGAAGGGGAAAACAGCCCAAAATAAAGAACAACTGGTCTGGGGGAAAGGATAGAAGAAGGAAGGGAAAAGGAAAAAAATATATAAGTATACAAAAATAATTATACTATTGATTTCTCTTAGTTCTTTGAAGAAAGTGGTTTGTGCTTATATTATTTGATCAATTATGTATGTATATATATTATAATCTGAGCAATTACTTTGAAAATAACAATACACAATATATTAACTATTGTCAATTTTCTATTATCTTGTTTTTGAAATCCTGTATCTTTGTTTTTATTGTTTTTTTCTTTTTAAAATTAAAAGAAAAAGAATGGTGGGGAAAACGATAAAAGAAGGATAAAATGGAAACAAAGCTTTGCAAATGAGGAGAGGAAGATGGTTGAAGGGATGGGAGGGGATTGGAAAATTCAAAAAAAGGGGAAACAATACACCATGGATAGGTACAAATTCTCTATGATGAATGTGATCTTTCTGTGTATGTAAGTTGTACCAATAAACCTAATACAAAATAACAAAATAACAAAATGAACCCGAGTGCCAAGGTGACCTGGTGGGCAGCCCTAGATGCAGGAGCAGCCGCGGCAGCACGGGGCGCTCGCCTGGGACTGGCTTCAGGAGCTCGCTGGAATCCTCCCCCAACTCTAACAGGGGCTTGCACAGGGGTGCTGGCTCCGGAGCCGGCGACTGTACCCTTCCTTCTTGACCCACCCTGGCTTCCTAACTTTTTCATTTCCTAACTCACGTCTGCAGAGGTCAACTCACACCTCCTGCAGCGTGCCTTCCCTCAGGCGCACGGTTTGACTGGGTGAGTGGCGAGCGCTCCTGGCTGAGTCTGCGCGGGTCATGCAGGTGTGGCCTTCGGGTCTCTCTCCGGCCTGGCCGGCCCCTTCACTTAGGATGCTCCGTTGTTCTGTTTGCCCCTAACCTGAAGGAAGTGGCTGCCCTCCTCCACAGCCCTCACCAGCATTTTCCCTCCTTGGAGCCAGCGGACCGCGCGCTGAATGCCCTGCGCCCAGCGCAGAATGAGGCCTCGCCTCCTTGGGCTGTGGGTGTTGGGTATTGCGCCAGCCAGGAGAAAGCTGCCCAAGGGCACACCGCCTGTGCCTCAGTCCCCCAGAGCACTCGTTAAACGTGTAGATTCGCCCCCCACCCCACCCCAGAAGCCTGCATCAACGTCTAGTGGGCAAAGCCTGGGAATGGGGCTCCAGGACACCCCAGGACCCGCTGCCCCGCTCTGGGGAAGGAAGCGCGGCTAGGGGACGGTAGGACTAAGAGCAGGGTCTCTGCTCCCGCCTGCCCTTTCGTAACCTTTCCGCAGTGAGGACCACCCGACAGAAAAGCAGCGATCTGCAACCCACGGAAGGGACCGTCGAACCTTGGCAACGCTGCGTGGCAAGTGTCAGGCTGCTCGGCACGGCCCGTGGGTTGGAACTACAGCTGAGAACGGGTGTGTTGGAAAGTGCACCGTGGACACATGTCCGTGGAGCCGTGGGGTTGCAACCTTCAGGTCCCAGCTTTCTGAGCAGCCTCATCACGGGTGACGAAGCCGCGGGGACCCTGAGGCCCAGGCTCCGCGTTCTCCATGGAAGGCGCTCAGGTTCCTCCGGTGCAGACAGTGCGCCCAGCCGGGGTCCCGCAGCAGAGCGCGGCTGACTGTGCTTTCCGACCTCGCTGGAGTTGTGCCAGCCGAGTCTGAGCCCAGGAACACCACGTGACTCTCAGTTTCATCCAGGCTTATTAGAGTGTTTAGGGAGTCGTGTGCGTGGGCAGCTGGCTTCACGCTCATCATGACAGTGCCCTGTGCCACGCATCACACATCACTGCGACAGCAGGTTCTGTCCAGTAAAAGCGCCGCGGTGCGTCCTCGTCCACCTTCTCCGCTGCACCTGGCACCGTGTGAGTTCGGGCTCCTCCCCAAAGTCAAAATGACCAGGAAAGGGGACCACGTTTCATCAGTGCGGGACACGGAGGCAGCCCAGGACAGCACAACTAGAGACACTTACGAAGGAAGATTCCAGAGCTGCTTCAGGAAGCGGCAAGAACCATGGGAATAGTGTGTTGGAAATGAGTATTTCGAGAGATTAATGGCAATGTGTCTTTTACTGTCATCATTTTTTAGAAATTTGTAAACTTTCACCGTAGTTTTTGAGCACTCCTTGTACGCCTTCAGGTTGTGAGATGTACTGTTGATTTAAGGACAGCTTCCTGTGCATGACGATGAACAAGCAAACAAAAACCCTGCAGATTTGGGTAAATTTTACAAACATCAAACGTAAAAATACCTGTTCCATAATTGAGAAAACTGGCAATATACATGTTTTCTCACTTGCTAAGTCACTTACATTAATAGTTACCTTTAAATATCTACAAATATGCCATGAGATTTAAATGCTTAGTCATTCTTGTAACTTGCTTCTTTTCTCAAGTTGTGGGTATTTTTGCCAGTGGGGAAATACACAGGCAGGTCATACTGTATGAGGGCCGTGGTCTTCAAATCTGGCATAAGAACATCTAATCTGGCATAAGAACATCTCACAAAGGATTCAAAGGTCAAGAAATTTTTCAGGAACTCAAATTCTGGATATGCATTTTCTCTTTGCATTCTTTGCAACTAATCTGCCGGAGGACACACCTTTTCCAGCTCTTCTTTCACCAGATCTTTCCCACTGTCTCACATTTTAAAGAAGAAAGCCCCCCGAGCCTGACCTGATGACTGTACCCTGGGTAGAAGAACGTTTAGAAACCACCGGGATGGGCAGAAACCCAGCACAGCGACTGGCACTGGCATTGAGAAGGGACTCACATCAATAAACAGGTAACAAATCCCTTTGCAGTTAGACACTTTCCCAGTTTGCTTTCAATAAAATTGTAGGAAGCTCTATGATTCAACTAACAAATTATTAAAAATACATTTTGATATTACTTTTGTGCTAACATTCTTTGCATGATTCTGACAGAATGCAAAAAATTGACAGCATTGCTTCTAATTCCATCTGCTTACTTATGCAGACAAAATTCTCAATATTTACCGAATAATAAAACAAGAAAAGCTAGTGGGATACAACTGAGGTGAACCATATCTCTCTCTCTCTCTCTCTCTCTCTCTCTATATATATATATATATATATATATATACAGGATGTTACTGGAAGTGAAAAAGAAATATGAGTTCAGGGGCAGAAAGGAAATATACAAAATTTTTGCTTACTAAAGGAGAGCTTGCTTGTATGCTGTTTTTTTTTTTTTAATAGATGATGTGGCTGGATATCGAGGCACATGCCTGAAAACCCAACACTCAGGAGACTGAGGCAGGAGGACTACCATGAGTTCGAGGCCAGCCTGAGATACATAGTGTGTTCAAGGGCAGCTTGAATTACAGAGCAAGGCCCTGTCTCAAAAAACAAAAAGATGATGTGAAATTTAGACTCTATCAGATACGTATTTTAAGTTCTATATATTTTTTAAGTTCTATACAGTACGCTGCAAATTACATCCTTTGCAACTATATTTTAACTTTGGATGAAAGATTTTAGACATCAGCTTAGTAATGGGCAAAGGAGACAAAGCTTTATAAAATTCTTTTGGAAGTGGTTGCTAGTAAACAGTTTGCAGAACACTGTTTTGGGAAACTCAGGCCAGGGATCAGTGCACAGAACAGGCTAAGAAAGGAAAGGATTGGGGAACTGGGGCGGGGCACCAGTGAGAAGACAGCTGATTTTTTCCAGACCTAAGGAATCTGAATCATATTCAATTCACAGGCATGGAAATGAAGAGACGGAAACCACAGCTACTAGGAAATAAGAATTATTAGCATCTGATCTGTTTCCTTTCCATTTAGGTTTTCCGTATTATCAAAACTGAGTTTCCTAATGTTTCCCACCTGTATGAACCTGAGCTTTCCTTCTCGCCTTCCTCACAAGTTGAGTTCAGTGCTGGGCTTAGTGAACAATAAACGTCAAGGTCTTGGCCCGGAAGAGCTCCTAAGTCTGGCAGAGAATCTGCTTAAGCCAACTACGATGCCAAGCTGTCCTGCGTGGCCCAGGTGCCCGGCCCCTCTGCTCGTGGCAGCACACTGGAGGAGGGCAGCTGATGCTGTTTCCCACGCTCCCGTGGAGCCTGCGTGTCACCCGACAGCTGATAGTCACAAGAGCGCGGCACTCTGGACAGCAGAAATGAGGCCGAGCTGTCATTTCTGCGGCTTCCTCCAGCAAGCAGGGTTGGGAATGCTCCAGGGTTTTGGGTGCCAATGTAGCAGAGGCTTCAGGGACGGTGCCTACTTCTTGTGGGTGCCAGGGACATTCATGTGGCATGGATCTGGGCTGAGATAGCGCCAGGATTCTGCATTTGGGAGACTGTCTTTTTATATCATAGCTTTCTCATTACTCTCCCATTTTTTTCCCTTCCCTCCTACCTGCTTTCTCTGTTGTCCTTTTTTTTAAATTTTTGGGACAGGGTCTCACTATGTAGCCCAGACTAGCCTTACACTTGTGATCCTCCTGCCTCAGCCTTCCAAGGGATGAGATAAGGGGCATATACCACCACACCCAGCATATTCCTGCATTTTCCTATCCCGGCACAAGCAAGAACTATGTTGACTGGCATTCCTGGTAATCATCCTTGGAAGTTTGGAGCTTGTTTTCCCAACCTTTCCAACAATTTTGTAAGTGCTGAATTAATACAAATGCTACTCAATTTATCATCAGGTTACAACTCAAAAACCACAACTGTGGTTGAAAATATCATGAAGTAGAAAATGCGTTCAACACACCTGACCCCCGGCACAGCACAGTTCAGCAACACGGTCTGTTGTGCGTGCCACAGTTTGTCCTCAGGGTCACACGGTTGTCTCAGAACTGTGGTTTGCGGCCAGCGTCGGAGGAAGTGATGTAAACGGTAGTGACTATGCTACAGTGATGTACGAAGTACTCCCTAGCCCAGGACAAAGACCAAAATTCAAAATTCAGAGTATGATTTCTATTAAATGCTGATGCTTTCGTGCCATCATAGTATTGAAAGTCCTAAGTCAAACTGCAGTAAGTTGACATATCACTAAGTCAGGGACCCCTGAGGGCTGGGAATGTAGTTTAGTGATATAGTGCTTACCTGGGATTCCAGAGGCACTAGGTTCAACTCCCGGTATTCCAAAGACAAAAAGGAAAAATTCTGGGACCCAAGAATGTGGAATGCCACCTCGTTGTGTGCATTACTACTGTTCCCCACCGTGTCCTTTGCTTCTCAGAACTCATCTCTGGCACAGCTTGTCCTGGTTGGTCCTGCCCTTTGAGGAAACAGAGTTTCTGCTGAACAGTGCTGGCAAGGGCTTCTCATGAACGGATCTGTATGGCAGCTTCCTAAGTACTGAACGTTTGCATGCTCTGTGCTCTGATTTTCCCTCTTGAATTCCACTTGACCGTGGTGCCCTCCTCTCCTCACTCCTGCACTGTGCGTCTCTCTGTAGGTAGATAATTCCTCTTAGAGTACTGATTCTTTTAGTGGGCTTTAGACCCAGTGGGGGTCTAATTTAAAAGGCTGATTCCTCAATGAAACCTTGATTCAGTGGCTCTGAGGTGTGGCTGGAAGGCACAGTGCATTCTGACACCCAGGGACATTGGACTACACCTGGACAATGCTCTGATGTCAGTGCCTCAGCACTTTAGTGAGCAGGACAGGGAGTAGGTACTCCAAGTAAGAGGAAAGAGAAAGGTAGCTCCAAGTTGCGAGCCTGAATGGCTAGAGTTGTGACCATAGCACTGGTTCACACAGGGAAACTATGAAGGGAAACCAGTTTGTGGGGGAAGATAATGAGCTCCATTTGAGACCTGTGGGGTTTGACATCCAAGAGGAGATGATATCCAGTGAGCAGTGAGTAAAGTAGACTCTGTGACTCAGGTCTGGAGGTTTATTAATGGGCTAGATTCTCAGTTGAGACTCAGAGAATCACTGCTGTGGCTAAATTATTTCTTTCATGTGGTTCAACCACAGTTGACTTCAGGAGGCCATCAATCCATTAGTGTCATTCCCAACATGATGGAGTTGAGTGTATTCTGTATTTTGCATTGTGTGATCTAAGGAGAAGTGAGATATACAGTAGAAAATCTGGCATCACAGGTTGCCTCTGAGAGATACAGAGGGCTCAGCTCATTCTCTTAGAGGTCTCTTCCCTTTCCCACCACCTTCCTGTCTCCTCCAGTGCACTGTGAAACACATCTCAGTTGTACAAACTGCACAAGGAAAAATTATGTATGATAAAGGGAAGAGAAGAGAATAAAAGCAAAGGCAAAGTATACTACTGTAATTATTTCAGCTGGCCTCAAACCAGTTCCGGTTAAATAATGATGTTCCTGCAGTGATCTCTCAGGTATTGTATAACGATTTTCCAAGTTCTGTTGTTTCCAAAAGTTCTGTTTCTGCTTTCTCTAAAAAACTCAAAGGCTTATGACCTCTCTTCAGATGAAATCTTATATACAGAGAATATTTCATTACTGTAACTGTTATATTTGATTGAATTTACATATATGTCATGTGCTTAAAGCTGTTGCTTGAGTTTTCCAACCTTTTCTGATGGAGTAAAAAATTTTTAACTAGTGGGCTGGGAATGTAGCTCAGCAGTAAGGGGCCTGCTTAGTGTGAAGTCCTGAGTTGAATTCCTCCCTGAAATAATCCCCCACTGAAAATAAAAGAAAAAGAAATTTGAGCTAGATTAGATTAAATGGGTGATGGTTATACGTAGGCAGGCAACTTCACTTCCAAATTTGTATTGGTTGCACAGTATTGATAAGATCCTGATATATTCAGAATGATAGATGCAAATGGAACATTTTTTAAAAAACGTATTTTTTAGTCTTGGGATGCCATAGACAAAGAGACATGGTATGAGAACCTTCATTCTGAAATCTATGCCAAAAGGACTTAACCTTGTCATCAGTTATATTTATTGGATCCTTAGCAAGGATCTGGACTCTGAGATTATATTTAGGAAAACAACAGACACATGGAATTTACAGCCTAAATTCCATTAAATGTAGATAGACTTTAAACAAGTGAGTATAATTACAAATTGAAAGAAATTCTAAGTATGCTGGGAGTGTACAACAGGAGACATACTCTTGTGTAAAAGTGGCCTAAGATGTTGATACCAAGCTATGAATGGTGGTCACGCAAATGGAAGGGTGAAAACAGTATTTTGAGTAGGTGGGACAGTGTGTGCACAGGCACAAACATGGTTGAGGGACAAAGGGACTGAGTCAGGATGGGACACAGACACCACAGGGAGCTGAGTGAGAGGCTGCATGGTGCAGGACATGCGAGCCCCATGCTGGGGTGATTTGCTAAGTATCAGACAATATGCCTCTAGTCTTGGCTATATACTCTTTGGTAAGTTTTTCTTGGTGCAGTAGAGAAGCAAAGGCAGGGGAAAGGCCTTTATTGTGGGCACTTGAGGTCAGCAGAAGAGTGCAAGATCCCAGACAAAAAAGTGGCGGGCTTTTATTAGGTTTGACAGGGGGTGGAATTTGAAGGGGTGGGCAGAATGATGTATTGACAGCTGATTGGAGGAATACTGGTGCACAAGCAAAAAGCAGGAAGTTCAATTTGGGGCTTGGAAGAAGGAGGCGGAAGTCAGTATTGAACAGGGACTCGATGTTGCTCTAGGGCCCAATGCCATGTTGGGCAGGTGCCATGCTGGGTTTCATAGGGGCAGAGCCCATCACTCTTCAGTTCTCTTCACTTGAGCTGCAGGCCAAGAGATAGTCCCCAAGAGATGGAGATGGAATACTTAGAATTTCTTTCAACTTTAATTACAATCACCTGTTAATGTCTACCTCCATTTCATGGAACATAGGCATAAAGAAAGCCAAGAAGAGAAACTGCACACCCACAGCCTTAAACCAGAGAAGTAGCAGGCCCAGCACTGGGAAAGTCTGGGGAGCTTATCTGCTGAGCAGGGGAGTAGTGCAGGCCTGTGTGAAGCGCAAAGGGTTGGACCCAGGTTGGCGCACGGTTCTTCTTGCTGTGTGTGTGGAGGTCTCAAGGATTAGGACCCTATCATTCTGACCTCATTTAGCCATTTAACCCTAGTTACTTCTTGGAGGCCCTAAAACAGCAACATCAGGGGAGGAGGACTTCAACAAACAGGTTTGGGGGAACATGGTTTGTCACACAGCCGTATCTTATCAGGAAACGGCACCTGACTGGATGTAGATGAGGTATATGAGAGCGGAGATGTCAGCAGAAAAGACAGAGCTGTTGGTGAAGACTAAGATCACTGGAGGTAGAGAAGATTTGGGGGAGAACTACCTGGGGGAGAACTATCTGAACTTAATGTTAAACACGTTTGCTTTGAAGAATCTGTAAGATATCAAAGTGGAAAAATCAAGTGAATAGTTGGTTATGTGGGCTTGGAGCAAGGAATATTCACCCAGGGCACAGACGTTGACTTCTCTGCCTGAAGATGCTGTCTTTGCCTGTTTACGATGCTGTGCCAGTGGGGTGCTGCAGCGCTGGTGGATGCACAGTCAGTGGAAATTTATGTCTCATAGATTTGGAGGCTGAAGATCTAAGAGCGAGGCCTCGGAGGATTCACTGTCTGCTGGGCCCTACTTCCTGGTTACAAGTGGAGTGAGGTTCTCAGTGGAACCTCACACAGTGGAAAGGGCAAGGAGGCTCTCTGGGTCCCCTTTATGATGAATTCGTATTATGAGTGCTCTGTCCTCGGGACCTGGTCATCTGGGCAACATAGGAACTTGGGGTAAACACTGGATCTCTGGGGGTTGGTCATTAAGCCACAGTGTGGGTGAGAATCAATTAGAATCATCTGGGTAGATCGTTAAACCAAGTCAACCCCACCCTCAGAAAAGTGCCTGATACTGTTGTACTTTCAGAGACAAGAAGAGCATTTTTAAGACTTCAGAAATATACTGGTGAGTTACTTTCTGGAGAGCTCACCAGAATTTACGTTTTTACTTGCTGAGCATGAGAAAGCCCGTATCAATGTAGCCTTTCCACACTGAATATTGTAAGTTTTAAAAATAGTACAAGCCGGAAAGTGATCTCATCGCAGTTCTGTCTTACACCACTTTGGCTATCAGTGTGGCCTTGGAATTTTGAAAATCACTCAGGACACATGTGGTTTGTTCTTCGTCGTTGTCGTCTTCTTTACGTTTTAAAATAATGATGTCAGGGTCCTTTGGTTTTTGGTGAAGAAAACCTTTCAGTTTTTACACACTTGTATTTTACCATTTATCCTTAGGGCCCTTTAACGCACCATTGAGTTTCTTCATTGGCATCCACAGGAGACGGCCTATGCAGATGAAAGGAACCCTGATGCGTGTGACGCTTCACAGTGAGTCAGGGCTTCGCTCTTTACCTCTGTGGCAGTGACGGAAATAACTCTGCTGCTGGCCTGTTCCGCAAGGAGTAACATGAATATGTGGCCTGGCTCGGGCCCGAGGCGGTCTGCATTTGTATGGAGTGTAAGTTAAAAACATGACACTGTCATTTTAGCTGGCCCGAGGCTGCCCTGTGACGTTGGAAGGTGGAGAGGCTCAGCAATGCTTCTTCTCAGTGTAGGACATAGGTGAATGGCTCTGCACACTAGACGTGACCTAGTGTTCCATTGTGTGTGGTCCCGTCATGTGTGAAAACCAGGCAGCAAAGAAGCCACTGATAACCAGAGGTTACAAGGAGCTCTGCTGTCTGTCACAGTGGCTCTCGTAAGCGGAATTGAGCCACTCTTCCAGCAGCCTCCTTCAGTCGGTGACATTAGGCAATTTGATATTACGCGTCAACGGATGCTTCAGGGCACCTCTCTGGCCTGCAGTCTCCCTTGCTGTTTATCACCACGTCTGCCTCAGCACCCTCCCCTGACCGTCTCAACACAGTGGTGCTGGGCTTCCATCTGGCTGGATGGCTGTGGAGGAAATGTTTCCCTGTCATAATCCAATTGCACTTCTTAGACATTCACCCTGGAGTTAGTGCATCATAGCTAGAGATGACTCCCGGCCCTAGCATAGCCAGAATATCTGGCATAAATGACAGAGGTACCCTAGTGAGGCGGTCTCTTCATGCCTAAAGGACGCTGATCTTACAATATTTTTATTTTCTATCTTTTTGAGACAGGGTCGCACTAAGCAATTTAGGCTGGTCTCAAGCTCACTTTGTAGCCCAGGCTGCTCTTGAAGTTGTAGGATTCCTCCCGCCTCAGTCGCCTGAGTGCTGGGATTACAGGCATGTGCCACCACGCCCAGTTTTTACAATGTATTTGCGATGTATTTTCACTGTGGATACTGAGCTTTGGAGTTCTCTGGTTTCTCTTTGATGGGAAAAGAACAGAGCGCGGTGGAATGAGCTTGAGCTGTGAGCACAGCCGGATGCAGCCGAGGCCCTGTGCAGCGCTACTGCCCAGTGGTGAGTCCCGCCACGGCTGGACCCGGGGCTGGGCGTGCGACGGGCAGAAGTGCTTGCTGGGAAAGCCGGCCAGCTGTTTGTCTGCTGGCCGCTGACCCAGAGCAGCTCCACATTTCTCAGGACTGGTTCTCTCATCAGTGAAGTGGGGAAATACGTGCCCTACAGAGGTTTTGTGAGAACGAGGAAGCACAAGATGCAGAGCAGTCACTTAAATGTCACTTCTCTTCCCTTATTCACGGGGTGGGGGGGTGGGTGGCCACACAGCTTGTGAAAGGGATGTCAGCGTAGGGCTAGGACGCAGAAGGTGAGTTCTTCATTAATGAACAACCCAGTTTGTGGATAGTATTGGCTTAGCCACAGAGGGCTTGTGGAATTGTTTTATGGCTTTGAATTCTTTGGCATGGGGCCCCATCCAGCCCATAAGAGCAGGAAGAGCCCTAGCGGCCAAATGTTCATCGTGGTAAGTGCTCCCAGCGCAAATTTGGTGTCCAAGAATCAAGTAACTGCATTTGCATATTATGTGAGCCAACAAGAGTCTCCATGAGGCCAGTCTTTTGTCTGTCTTGTCAGTGTCTCCCCATTTCTTTTTAGGTTCTGCGGTGATGAAGGAGATGATGAGACTAAAAGAGAATGATGGTTTGCAGTTTCATGAAAACTCTTCAGCAGGTCTCTGCTTTCCTTTTGCCGGAGATTTTTCACAATTACAGCTACACCATAATTAGAGCTTCCAAAAATCACAAATTAGGTAGAAGCTGGCTGGGATTCAGACCCCACTGATGCAGGGCAAGATGGAGTAACTCAGCTTAGTCAGTTCCCAGAATAAGACCCCTAGTGTCTGACTGAGATGCGGTCAGCTTGGTCACACTGCTGTGTGTACTTTAAAGGAAAAAAATTCTCCTAAATTATTTTTAATTTCAGTCATTTGATCAGTTCAGACTATGTCCTCATTCAACTTTCAAACCTTTTTAGCTTTGTCAAATTTGACAGATGTAATTACTTGAATATATTTTCTTTTAAGAATTCTTTTGCCGGTGGAAGCTTCTCGGGTTCAACTAAATTGATGGTAAAGTCATTGAAGAGCCAGGCAGGAGCATGGGAAGAACTCTGACCTAGATTCTAGGGCTGTTACTGACCAGTTTTTTCACACCGGTTACATTAGATCAGTTTTCTAGTCCTCAGTTCCTTAATATGTGGGACTTGAGCAAAATAATTTCCATGGTTTCTTCTGAAAATCCAAGTTACAGGAACTTACCTATTGTGTAAAGCAGACCCCAAATTCCTATCTTGGAAATTCTGACTCCCTTATGGAATAGTTAGTGGGGCAGAAATTTTCCAACTCTGTTTCTCATCCTTTCTTCCTTCTCCCAAAAAGTGCCTTTGGTAATAGATTTCTAAATATTATATTATAGAAACATTAAATTCAAAGACATTTAGAGAAAAAAAGTCTCAAGTTAAAAGCATCTGTAAAATGTTTCATATGATAATGAAGTTATTCAATAAACTTGCAAAAATTTTCAATTAATTAAATATTATGTTTTACAACATATCTCTATAAAGTCTTTGGAGCAATGCCTTTTCTATTTTATTTAAATTTATGTAAATTGACATTAGTGAGTAAATGTCAAGTTACTTCTATCGTATCAGCATATGATTTAAGTCCCAAATTTATAGTCATATTATATTACAATTCCCTTATTTCCTTCTGATACATTTAAGAAAGTTGATGACATTTCTCTACTACATTTTTGGACACATAAGATAACTTTTACTATTTTTAAGAAACTTACAACAGAAATTCTGCAAGAATTGACTATAAAAGTGATCGACCCAATTTGATCATCACTATATTTTTTTTTAAAAAATGAGGTTTGAGTGGAAATCGAGAAAGCAAAAGTCTATTAATAATGACAGGAGGTGGGTGTATGACCACCTTAGGTAGATGGTTGTGGCAGATATGTGAAATTGCTACAATTCTAAAGAACCACATCCCCAGTTTTTGTCACCTTTTCAGCAAAAGGTGGTTTCATGTTCAGAAAAAAACGTACTGAATGCCAAGCTGAGTTCATCAGAATCCATTCATTCAAAGGTGGGGGGAAGATTTCAATGTACAATTTTAGCACTCAAAACTAAGAATAGGTATTATTTGTTTTAATCTGAATTTTATACTAGTCAAGGAGATTAAATATTTTTTACGAGCGTTTATCATCACCAGGACCAGAAATTCTCTCCCTAGTCACATGCAGTAAGTGATCAGGTGTCACTGATTCTGTGTCTCTTCAGGTGTACCCCGTTTTCTGTCTTCACAGTCACTGCCTGGACACTTGCTGTTGTCATTTCTTACCTGCAGCAGCTTCCGAACTGGTCTGTTTGCAACTCTGAGTCTCCACTCTGCCAACAAACTGACTGCCTTTAGCACAAATCTGATCGTGGCCCTCTGCTGTTACGTCACCTTCCATGAATTCACATTGCCTTTAGTCTCCAGCCTTGAGCGTGATAGGAAACGTTCTTCACCTGCTTTCTCCCTGAGCACCCTTTCTGCTCTCCAACTTAACTT
>PVJX010037731.1:0-16756 GCA_004027295.1 Dolichotis patagonum
AGGAGTTAATGGAATCCAAAAGCAAAATAGTTATTATAAGAGTGATAGGGGAGGAAACACTTGGGAGGGGAAGGTGATAACTACTGTTAATTTCTTATTGTCTTGTCTTAAACTCTTGTATTGTTTTCATAGTTCTGTTAGGTTTGGCTTTATTCTGTCTTGTTTTGTTAGATTTCACACTGATGATAGGAGCAGCTATTTTGAATATAATGGGATATATTATGGTAATCTTGGTTTCCTATTATATTGCTTTGAAGTCTTATAATTCTTTCATTCATTTGTTTAATTGGTTTTATTATGTTTTGTTTGATTTTATTATGTGTGATGGTATGAACAACTATTTTGAAGAAAATGAGACATTATAGTATCCATTGCTGATTTCCTATCATCTTGCTTTGAAGTCCTATCATGCTTTTGTTCTTCTGTTTTGATTGGTTCTATCCTGTTGTGTTTTTTATTTTATTTTGTGTGATGGTGTGGACAACTTTTTTGAAGAAAAAGAAATATTATAGTAGCCATTGTTCACTTCCTGTTATCTGGCTTTGAAGTCCTGTAATGCTTTCATTCTTTTAAATGGTTTTATACTATTTTATTATGTTTGCTATTATATTGAAGGTATGCTCAACTATTTCGAACAAAGCAAGAGACATTATGGTAGCCACTGTTGATGTCCTATTGTCCTGTTGTGAAGTGCTGTTTTGCTTGCATTGTTCTGATTTGCTTTGTTCTGTTTGTTTTGTTTCTTTTGTTTTATTCTCTTTAAAATAAAAATAAATAAATAAAAAAGTTCTGGAGATCAGTGGTAGAGAAAATTGCACAACCATCTTGATATACTTGGTGGAACATACCTAAGTATGATTAAGATGATTAGATTTTGTCATGTATAAATATATATATTTTTTTCAGTGCCAGGGATGGAAACCAAGGGCCTCATGCATGCTTGACAAATGGTCTGCCACTGACTGTATTTATTCTATATTTGAAATATTATTAAAATGTTATTAAATATTATTTAAAGTATTATTAAAACATTTTGTAATCAATAATGCAGAGTTAAAATGGAAAACAGAGCCAGGCATAGTGGTTCATACCCATAATCCCAGCACTCAGGGGGCTGAGGCTTATTCACCCTTCCATTTGTCAGTTCCTCAGTTACATCCTTTCCGATTAATAGATAGGTGGGGGTTCTGGGAAGACAGCAGAGTGGTAAACAGCCACAAACCACTAAACAGGTGAGCATAAGGAAAAGATTTTCCTGAGTTCTGGGAGCCACTCTAGTTCAAGCCTGGGTGGGAAGTCAAAGAAATCCCCAAATTTATAGCCCATTGATGAGTAGTGGTTGATAGCTAAAGACTTATGACCTTCATCTGACTTGGGGCAGTCCCATAAGACCAAGCGCATTCACTTGCAGAATCCAACGTTCGTTCTAGGTCATGTCCAAATTGGACTGTGGCTTGTTAGGAACCGGGCTATACAACAGGCAGTGAGCAGTGGCCAGGCTCGTGAAGCTGCACGTGTATTTACAACCACTCCCATTGCTGCCATCACTGCCTTGCTCCATTTCCTGTCAGATCAGTGGCAGCATCAGATTTTCATGGGAATGTGAACCTTGCTATGAACTGTGCTTGCAAAGAATAAAGGTTGTGCACTCCTTTCAATGATCCCCAAACCATCTGTTACAGTTTGTACCTGCTCCCCCAAAACCTCATGCACTCAAAGGTGGGGCTTTTAAAAGGTAATTGGATTGTGGGGGCTTGTAGCTGACTTGCTGTCAGGAGGCAGGGTCTGGTCAGGAGAGGCAGTCACTGAAGTGTGATCCAAAAGCGGGTATCAGCTCCTCTCTCACTCTCTCCTTCCCATCCACTGTGCTGTGAGCAGCTTCCTCCATTGCTGTCCTGCCTTGGAGCCAACCGATTATGGGAAAAAACATGAACCAAAATAAACTTCTCCTCCTTTAGGTTGTGAGTGTTGGGTAGTGTGTCAGCGATAACAAAGTAACTAAGACATCACCCCACTACTACCACTGCCCTGATCTATGGAAAAGAAGTCTTCCATGAAACCAGTCCCTGGTGCCAAAAAGGCTGGGACCGCTGGTGTAGGAGAATCAGAAAATTGGTGTGAAAAAGTCTCTACACATCCAGGTCTTGCTGGACAGGTTTCAGAAGGTCCCCCAAAGAGGAAATGAGGTCCTTAGTTTGCCACCTTCTCTCCAGGGAGTAAGTTCTTTGACTCTTGTCACAGAAAAGCATTTGTGGATGTAGTGGTGCCAGGCCCAGGCAGATTTATTAGGAAGAAGACAAGGATGGGCTCAGCGTGAGGAGCTGGAAGGGGTACAGCTCTGATGAAGAGGATCAGACCTTTGTGCCACTTACAAAAGAATGAGACCTGTCGTTTTGGATTAGCTGGGGTGGGCTGGGTCCATCCACTGTTACCTCAGTTCTGTCTTCGCAAGCTGGCTTTAGGAGAGGTCCTTATGTTTGAGGGGGCCAGTTGGGTTTCCCAAGGTCACTGCTTGTGTCAGAGGCAGTCTCAGTCTTGCAGAGCTTTGCTGGAATCTAAGGTGGCTGTAAATTTAGGGCAGTGGCTGAGAAAATTCTGGGCTTAGTTGAGTGTCCCTGTAAATCTCTTTATTTTGGTGTTTTTAGCAAATTTGGGGCTAATTAATCCGAAGTTTTGTTCTGCTTTTTGTTCCCTATTGGGCACCTGTAGGCTCAGGTGAAGTCACTGCTTTTGTCACTGTCAACTTACCTTACTCTGTTTTGTTTTTTTTTAGCAAAACCTCTCTCAATTACCTGTCTTCCTCCACACATAAATCACACTCATGCACACGTGTGTGTGTATGTGTGTGTGAGAGACAGACAGACAGACAGACTAGGGATTGAACCAGAGCCTTTGTACTGAGCTATATCCCCAGCCTTTAAAAACATTTTTTTTTTTATTTTGAGGCAAAATCTCCCTCCATTGTTACTGCCTGGGCTGGGACTGAATTTGTAATCCTCCTGCTCCAGCCTCCCAGAATGCTAAGATTACAGAGATTCACCACTGTGCCCAGCTACATATCACACTCTTAATAAGTAACAGTTAAGGTCCCAAGAGTGTATTTATTTGTCTTCTGTCCTTGTGGTAGTCTCTGACTGTGTCACAGCTGCATGATGTGTCTAGTAAATAGTAGTCATTTTTGTTTATTTGTTTGTTTTTTGAGATAAGGTCTCACTACAAAGTTCAGGCTGGCCTTAATTCACTATGCAGCTCAGGCAGGCCTTGACTTGTGGTGATCCTCTGCCTCAGCCTGCCAAGCACTGGGGTTACAGGTGTGTGCTGCCACACCAGGTTACTTTTATAATTTATTATCAGCCTCCTACTCTAATTTTTACAAACTTCTACAAGGATACTTGAGTTTTTTTTAAAAAAATTTGACTCTTTTCTGCACAGATTTTAAGCCAATTTAGGCAACTATACTGCTGATTAATGAACTACAAATAATGACTAGAATGATGAAATTGAGACTAGATCTTAACATGACTCTTCTCACCTTTCCAAAACTGTCTAATTCAGCATCATGGGAAGGAAAACAATCAGGCTGATAAAATCTAAACAGAGATTCACGCCCATTTAGTGATTAACATGCAAAGGACAGAAAATACATTTAGAGATTAAAGCAGTGTTCTAGGTACAGGGGGAGATTTACAGCTAATTTAATTCAGTATTTCCTTCCTATCTTTGCTGGTAAAGATACATGCTGTTTCTTGTTTGGTTTTGGTTTTTGTTTGTTTATTTTTCCTTGTTTTCTTGTTATTTCATTTTGTTTTGTTTTATTGTTCTGTTTCCCATGCTAGCAATCGACATCAGGACCTCTTGCGTTCCCTACCACTGACAACTTCATAGCATCGTGAATAACCAGGAGTGGCAGTGCACCTGTAATCCCATCACTTGGGAGATTGAGGCAGGAGGGTCACTATGAGTTTGAGGCCAGCTTGACCTATATAATTAGACCTTGTCTCAAACATAACATTATGAATGTATCCAAATGCCACCAAATTACACCTTTTACAAATGGCTAAAATGTTCTAGGCATAGTGGTATATGCTTGTAACCCTAGGACTGAGAGGTTGAAGCAAGACAAGCATTGCAAACTTGAAGAAGCCTGGGCTACATAGTTCAAGTCCAGCCTGAACAGCACAGAGACCTTGTTTCAAAGAAACAGCCAAGACAAACACAAATGGTAACTTTTATGGTACTTGTACTTTACTCAATTTTTTTCTTTTAAAGTCAGCATCTGGGTTGGAAATGTAGCCCGGTGGGCAAAGTGATTGCGTAGTGTGCCAGAAACCCTGGGTGCAGTTCCTAGTACTGTAAAAATGTTTTTTTGAAAAACAAAACAGCCTGGCATGGTGGCACATGCCTGTAATCCCAGCACCCAGGAATCTGAGACAAGAGAATTGCTGTGAGGTCAGAGCCAGGCTGGGCTACATAGTGAGTTCAACGCCAGCCTGAACTATGTAGCAAGACTCTGTCTCAAAAAAAAAAAAAAAAAGATCAATTGCCTTCTATTATCAAAAAAGCGAAACTGAGAGAAAGGAAAACAAAAGGAAGCCGTGGGTTCCACCTACATGTGACTGTAGACCCTGCTACCCAGAAGGCTGAAGCAGGAGGATCACTTGGGTCCCAAGTTTCCTGCGACATTAAGCAACATACAAAGATACTGTCTTTGTGTGTTGTACAAGCACCATAAAAGCACTGTACATAGAGAGAGAGACAGAGAGAGAGAGGAAAGCAAGAGATAAAGGAACTGTTCTGAATTAAAAGAGGCTAAAAAGACAACAATCAATGCCAAAAATGAATATTTTGGCTTCCTGGTTTGCCAAACAGCAGTTCAAAAAGGTATTAAGAAACAGTTAGGGGGCCAGGGATACAGCTCAGCAGCATAGCACCAGCATAGCATACTTGTCGCCAAGTGTCGGCAAGTGTGAGGTCCCGAGTTTGATTCCCAGTATGAGAGAGAAAGAAAGAGAGAGAGAGTATGTGATGTATCTTTGCCTCAAAACAGTTATCCTGAGTCCAGACCAATCCTTAGAACTGTCAGTTTCCAGTTAATACCACCAGGGTGAAGGAATCTGGCAAATATAGAAGGTGGGAGTCTATTTATTTATTTGTAGCAAGAATTGAACTCAGTACCTGTAATTCCAGCACTCAGGAGGCTGAGGCAGGAGGATCGTTGCAAGTTCGAGACTAGCCCGGGCTACAAAGTGAGCTCAAGGGCAGTTTGAACTGCATGGTGAGACCTTGTCTCAAAAAAGACCAAAAAAATAAAAAATAAAAAAAGAGAGAGTGAGAGACAACTGGAGCATTTGAGTGTGAACTGGCTGTTACTCAACAGTATGGAACCATTGTTAACTTCCTTAAGGTGATTAAACGTTGAGCTTGGGTCAGAGAACGACATTCATCCTCCAACATGCACGTGGAAGGCTTTAGAAATCAAGGGTGAACAAGGTCTGCAACTTACTTTCAAAAAGTTCTCAATGAATAAAATAAGTAAACAGATAAATAATAGAGAGTAAAAACGGCAAAATGTTCGCAACTGTTGGACCTTGTGCCTGCTGAGCATGCGCTCAGCCTCTGAGCTGCCCCCTAGGCCCGGCGACCACTGAATTTAAGCAGAGGATGTACTGCTGCCCATTGTATCATTTTTTTCAAACTTTGTGAACGTTTGAAAGTTTTCAAAATAAGATAGCAGTATAAAACGGCTGGAGGCCTCCTCACCTCTCTTCCTTGAGCAGTTCAAAGTGGAAATGCAGCTCAACGGCAGGATGGGGGCTGGGTTAAAGAGGCGCAGCGCGAGGGACTTTCTGCGGATGATAAAGGATTCTGCGTGGAGATGCACGGGTAGATACATAGAATTATGCATCTGTTAAGACCCATGGGATTGTAAACTGTGAACTTTATCGAATAATCATGATGGCTCGATACCAATTTGTCAGCTGTAACAGATGCACCACTGCACCGCAAGATGTTAATTAACCATGAGGGAAACTGAGAAGAAGAAGAAGTAACTGTGTGGAAATTCCTGGTGCTTTCTGCTCAATTTTTTTTTCCTGGAAATGTGCTGTTTCTATAAAATTGCTATTTTAAACATCTGTTATTTAAACCAGACATGGTGGTACACACCTATAATTCCAGTACCCTGAGAGGCTGAGGCAGGAAGACTGCAAGTTTCAGCCTGGGCAACTAGTAAGACCCTGTCTCAAAAAAAAAAAAAAAAAACTGAATAAGGGTTAGGGATGTAGCTCAGTGCAAAGGCCTAGTACCAGGGGAGAACTCCTAAAAAAAAAAAAAAAAAAAAAAAGAGAGAGAGAGAGAGAACAAAAGAAAAAAGAATAGCTTTTCAGCCCTTTTGGCTAAGATCAAGTGTACAAAAAAAAAGAAACAAAAACAACCTTGTAGCATAGTTAAACTTGAAAGATAAAAGTGAAGAAATCAAGGAAAAATAAGGGTTACAAATACTCTGAGAGGTCGGTAGATGCCAGTGCATGCATTGGAGTGCTGCGTGGTTATAAAACACAGGCAATAGATTCAGCTGCAAGATTTATCAAAGGTAAGCAGAAGGGAAACCTGAGATTAAAAACATACATAAAACTGGGCATGGCACAGCTCACCTGCAGCGCCAGCTAGTTGGGGGCCAAGACAGGAGGATCACGTGAATGTAAATGTTTGCGGAGAACCCAAACAATACAGTGAGAGCTCATCTCAAAACAAAACACGAGAAATGTACATTTACCAGGCCAGAGTGTAGCCCAGTGGTAGAGCACATGCTTAGCATGCGTGAGGCCTTGGCTTCAATCTCCAGACCACTGAAAAAGGAGAAAAAGCCACTCCCTGCCACCCAAAAAGGTACATTTAATCAACAAAGATTAAGATTTTTGCTGGGAGAAAAGAGAAGAAATGTGAAAGAAGTGTCTCCCAATTGTCCTTGTTAGAAAAAAAAAAGGTAGCTGCCAGGTGTGATGGTGCACGTAGATCCATCACCACAAGTTCAAGGCCTGCTGGACAAGTAGTGAGTTCAAGGCAGCTTGAACCACACAGCAAGACCCTGTCTAAAATAAAATAATAATACAAATATAAATCTTGGAAGCAACCTGTATGTTCACCAGAAGATGAATAGATAAAGAAACCATGGATTTGAAATGGAGCAGTAAAAAAACCAAACAAACAGGAATCAGGACGTGATGTGTACATGCGCCAACTCCATACGAGTGTAAACATTATACACTGCAAATATGTACTAATAAAACAGAAAAACTGGGAACAATGAAAAAATACCTGAGGAGAGAGAAAAAGCTAATACACAGTTCTGTAAGTGTTAATAGGGAACATAATAAGACAGGAAGACCAAACACTGAAAGAAATGTAAAGGATTTCTCCAAAGTTCTTGTTTCCTTATTTTCTCAAAGTGGCACTACAGTGATTGATCCAACTAACAGATTCTTCCCAAATAACTGTGTTTTGGGAAAGAACCCTGATGTTTCACTACTAGCCCCAGACTCCATTGAGAAACCAGCCCTGATGCAGCTCATTTCTTCAGCAAACATGTATTTGCTCAACAAACATTTACATTTTGATATTTGCCAAGTGCCCAGGCATGGTGTTTGGTTCTGAGAAGGCAAAGGTCATAAAATAAAATCATGGAGGGATTCACCCAAGGTGGGTGGGGGCTTACAAGGAAATCTCATCCTCATAGGATGAGCTCAGAGCCATGGTATCTGGGGGGTTTGTGGCTCAGTGTGTGACTTCACCAAGGAGACAGGGACATGAAGCGGCAGAACGCCTGTCAAGGAGGTGAAGGGAGGAGGGCAGGTGTGCTTGGCAGAAAGCTCAGCTGGGACAGACAGGGAGTGCTGACAAGTTCTGGAGCTAGAAGTCACCTGGCCTGATTAACACACTGGCTGCATTTAGAAAGCTGCAAAGGTGGCCAGGGACCAGGTCTAGGTCAGGGCAGCCTCTAATAAGTCTCCTCTGTCAAGTTTATACTCCATCTGAGGGTGACCAAAGGGCTATCAAGTGGGGGTAAGGGGTCTCCTGGTCAGAATTGGGACACTTGGGGAAATGAAATGTAGCTGGGCTGCGTTGAGAAGGTCAAACTGAAGGTGGTTGGACCAGTTGCAGCACTATTGCTGCAATGAAGCCAGACCAGGCCTGGGTGGGAGGAAGAAGTGGCTTCACAGGACGGTCTGGAGGCAGAGCTTGCAGGACTCCTGGCTGGTCATAGGTTGAGGAAAATGAGAGGGAGGAGGCAGATAATCTCCAGGTTCCAGGTTGGGCACTAAGGACATCCAGGCTAGGCAGGCAGGCCAGGACAAAGAGAGAAAGTGACCAGCGGGAAACACTGAGTGCCAAGGTCCTGCAGACATCTGGGTAGAAATGGGGAGTCGGCCGCATGCACACAAATCTGGAGTTCTAGAGCGAGCACAGGGCTGGCCTGAGACCAGAGTGTGCTATGGGACTCGTGCCCAGGCAGCGGGCACACTGGAAGGACCACACTGGCCTCGCCTCAGCAATGGGAATTCACACTACCCACAGTCACCGTTTATTGTGGAAATAAACAAAGATGAACCGAGTGAGAATTAACTAAAGCCTTTTGTTTAGCATTTGCTGCAGCAGTTTTGTCTGCAAAACTTGCATTTGGGCAGAGATAACAAGAGACTTAGTTCATTTTATTGTATAACAGAGTATCCGAGGCTGGGTAATTTCTAAGAATAAGGGCTTGTTCTGATTCACAGTTCTGGAGTTGGGGGAGTCCAAGATAGAGTGTACTCATCTGGAGAGGAAGTCATGCTGCTTTATAACATGATAGAAGTCAGAAAGGAAAGGTATTATTGGTTTCCATCACTGCTACAAAATCCCTGAGGTAATCAACTTAGAAAGAGGAATGGTTTATTTTGGCACACAGCTTTGAAAGTTTTTTTCACTGAGCAAACACCCTCTTAATCCCCCGAGAAAAACAATCCTCTTTGCTAGTCAGTGTTCCATGTCAGGCAAGACACCTGTCTAACCAGCCTTAGAGACATCCAAGGTCCAGCCATCGTGGCAAAACAGAATACGAACTGGAACTGGGCAAAACCAGTTCTGGTCATGATGGATGCAATATTGATCATTGCAGACTCATTAGCATCCCATTGTAATTCATTGCCTCAGTAAAATTTCCACCCATCAATGTGACCTTAGTCTGGTCTTTTTTTTTTCTTTTTAAAATATAATTTAAAACTGTTTTGTACTCTACAATATATTAATTTTACATATGTAAAATTTTTATCAGGTGTTAAAGCACTTCCAAAAACCACACATCCTACTTCAGCTTTATTGCACAATATTTATAGGAAAATAGTACATTTTAAATTAGAGAACATAAAAATGCTTTTGTATAGCAGACACAATCTGATTTTAAAGACAATATTCTATAAGAATGTCTACCCAAAAATAACAGACTGTCACAGGATACCAAACTGGACAGATGCTTCAGCAAATCTGCCACAAAGCTCTGTTTAATACAAGCCCAGAGATACTTAATTGAAACTGTATCATCATTCGTTTGGCCTTCTTACACTCAAAACTGAAACCAGCCCATGTAAGTATTAAAGGAAGGGATTTCCCTGTCTTAGATAGTCCCACGCCTTTCTGCAGCAAAATCATAAATAATTCCTGTGGTGGTGAATCTTGATTATCAACTTGATTGTCTTGCAAGACACCTAGAAGATTAGCAAAATGCACTCCTGGGTGTGCCTCGATGGGTCATGGAGGGCTGACCCGGGCACTTTATCGGGTCCCTGGCCTCTTTCTCTCTAGCTTTTCCCTGTCCTCTGATTTCTGGCTGCCATGAGCTGAGGAGCTTTCTACAGCGAAGTTTCTGCCTTGCAGCAGCTAACCACAGACGGACACTTCTGAAACTGTCAGCCAAAATAAACACGTCTTCCCTTTAGTGGCATATGTCAGGTATTCGGTCCCAGCCATGAAAAGCTGAGCAAAACACTGTTTCTACTCATTATCTAAAATTCTTTTATTTATGCTTCTTAAAGGAATTCTCAGCTTTTTAAGGAGTTATAAAGTCAATTTATGCTTCTCCTATTCTTTGGCTAAGAATAAACTTTCCTTCACTGGTCAGTTGGTACTCAGTCTCACGATTAGCTCTACATTTTCAATTTTTTTTAGAGAGAACAAAACCAAGCAAAATAAAACGCGAATAAAGCCAATCAAAACAAGACAGTGTAAGTGAGGCAGGATTTTGAAACAAATAATAGGGAATCAACAATGGTTACCATAAAGCCTCTTGTCTTCAAAATAGCTGCCCATACCTTCAGACAGTAAAATCAAACAAAACAGAAATAGAACAGAACCAAACAAAACAAAACAATGAATGCAATACAGGGCTTCGAAACAAGGTAATAATAAATCCAAAATGGCTACCATAATGTATCTTGTTATCTTTGAAGTAGCTGCCCCTGCCATCAGATATAATAAAATCAAACAAGATAAAACAGTCTAAAACCAAACCAAACAAAATAATGATAATGATACAAGATTTAGAAACACGATAACTGGGAATTAACAATGGCCACCACCTTCAGAAGGAGAGTTCCCCATATATCCTACATTGTATATTATTATCCTAAATAGATGATCAAACTACTGGCTATAGGCCTGCAAAGTCAGTGAAACACTAAACACAACAAGCATTAAGTTGTATTTTACCTCACTAGCTATCATCACAGCCTCTGTTTCTCTGGATCAGCCAGTTGCTTGGGTGGGAGGAAGGGAGGACATTGGCTCTTCTTGTCTCCCACCTCCTGCACCGGAAGGGGTTGGCATTGGGCTCTCCTCCAGTCAGCCAGCACGTGGCTCAGACTCACAGGAGGTCTTAGTTTCTTGTTGATTTCTTTTTCTCCTCCCACGCAGTCTGTGAATGGCACCGACCCATGGGAGAGGGCTGACATCCGGCTCTCTCCCATGCATGGCCTAGCTCTACATTTTCTTTCTTTTCTTTTTCTTTTGCTGTTTTTTGATAAGAACACAAAAGGCTAGATTTATGATACCAAACTTTTTCTTTTTCTTTTTTTTTTTTTGGCTGTTACTGAGACAGGGTCTCACTATGCAGTTGAGGCTGGCCTTAAGCTCACTTTGTAGCCAAGGCTGGTTTCAAACTTGCAAGGATCCTCCTGCCTTAGCCTCCTGAATGCTGGAATTACAGTGATCTCCATTTTCAAGAAGGGGAAAAGATTCAGCATTGGATAAAGCACTGGTAACACTTTCAGAGCATGGTGGGTTGATCTGTTATTTTTGGGTCTGTGGCGAGGCAGTACATCATGGTGGAAGTGAATGATGGAGGAATCTGCCACCCCATGTGGCTAGAAAGCAAAGATAATGAAAGGAAAGGGCTGAGGTATTCATATCCTCTTCAAGGGTGCATCCCTAATGATCCTTCTACTCTGGCTCGCCTCTTAACAGTTCTGTCACCCCCCAATAGTGCCATGGTCTAGCGACCAAGCCTTTAGCACATGGGGCTTTGAAGAACATTTGAAATGCAAACCATAGCAAAGAGAGAGTATATGTATGTGAGATTTAAGAGAGAAGGACCCAGATCCTGAGAGAGCTAACTCATTCCTATGAGAAAGACGTTAACACACCCACGAAAGCCTCCCCGACTATGACCCAAACACCTGCCACAAGGCCTCCACACACCCCAACACCGTGGGGTTGAGGAACTAAGTTCAAACACATGAAATCTGTGGAAACACACTCAGATCGTCACACCAAGACAAGTAGAGAAATGGAAAAACTTTGTAATGGAAGGGAAGGTTCCAGGTGTGCCCTGATGGGACAGGTGTTCCTGTTGAAACAAGAAAGCTATAAGTGAGCTGTGTAGTTAGCTTTTTCCTGCTGTGATACCTGAGAAATACAACTTACCTGAGAAAAAGAACCTAAAGGAGTAAAGGTTTATTTGGTTGATGGCTTTACTCCCAGGTTGACTTTTAGGCCTGTGACAAGGCTGAAACATCGTGGTGGAAAGACATGGCAGAGGAAAACTGCTCACTTCACAGCAGCCAGGAAGCAGAGATAGAAGGAAAGAGCAAGGGCCAGAGAAAAAGGGGCAGGGGACCAGAGAGAGTGTGCCCAAGGTCCCCTGGGACCCACTTTCTTCAACTAGGCCCCATCGCTTACTAACTCATTCAGCTGTGATTGATCAGTTAATTAGTGCATTCATTCATCCACTGATGAAGTTACCACTCATTATCTAAAATTCACAATCCAATCACTTTCCCAAAGCCATCAGCTGCCCCTTAGGGAACACTTCCAAACCACGATATGGGCTAAGAGTAAGTGGCATTCTAGGTAATTGGCTTGCCTTTTCCTCAGTGGTCTTGTTAGAAGTGAGGACAAAAACACTGTGAAGCTGTTGGTCATTAACCAAGTCCTTGCCTTGAGGATCAGTTGTCACAGGGATTCTAATTTGCCTGGTTCTTAGACAGTGATCTGACTTTCTATAAGTCTGATTTAGACACAGCAGGTCCTCTCCTGGGCTGGTTAGTGTGGTTAGTGGATGGTTTCCTGTGCTGGTTGCTGTGGATTGCAGGTCAGAGTTCTTACCAATGGAATTCTATTCAGACAGTCTTGGCCCTCATGAGGTTTACATTCAAAGAGGTGGGACAGGCATCAGGAAAGCAAATGCATTAGCAAGATTCTTTCAGGTAATGCTGAGTGTCTCTGAAAAAAAAAGGAAGCCAAAGAAGTAGCTAGGACTGGGACCATGTCTATAATCCCAGAACACTGGGAGACCAAGGCGGGAGGACTGCAAACTTGAGCCCAGCTTGGACAAATTAGCAATTTAGCAAGATCTTGTCTCAAAATAAAAAATAAAAAATGGTTGGGGATGTTAGCTCTCTGGGAAGTCCCTGGGTTCAATCACCAGTAACCCCCCAAAAGAGAAAGCCAGGGAGAAAGAGAGAGACAGAGAGAGAGAGAGAGAGAGAGAGAGAGAGAGAGAGAGAAAACAATCGATAGAACAGTGTAATAACATGAAATTCAGTCTTCCTCTTGCTTCATGACATACAGCTCTCAGAGCTGTAACCAAGGAAAACCAACATAAATCACCAGCTTCGCTTACTTTTAGTTGACTTTTAAAATCACTAATTTTGGAGGTCATGCAGCTGGGTATTATTAGTCCCCCATTAGGTTAGCTATTCATGATCCTTCTGACTGAAGCTGCTTACTGGGTTAAAATGGTTGCTATTTACTTTCTCCTCCTATTTCCCAGGGATAGATGCTTTTTGTATCTTAATGATTAACTGCAAAGTTAACTATTTCTGAGAAAAAGAATTAAAAAGCCATGAGTCATAAAATTTACTAATCATCAACTTCTCTCTATAACCACACAACTCTGGGTATCTGATGATCTTCGGATAACAATAAAGTATGGGCCAAGGATTTGATAATATTATTCTTTAGTTAAAAGTACCAACCAGAAAAAATAAATAAAAGTGGCAGCCAGGCAGGGTACTATACACCTTTAACCCCTGCACTCTGGGAGGCTGAGGCACCTTACAAATTCGAGCTCAACCTGAGCAATTTATGACTTAGTAAGATCCTGTATGAAAATAAAAATGATTTTAAAAAAGGCTGAGGATGTTGCTCAGTGCTAAGGCCTGGGTTCAATACCTAATGCTGAAAAAAAATCGTAAGGACTTACACACGAGACTAAAGTCAGTTTTTGTCTAAAGCACATTTCAGCAGAAAAAAAGAAAGAAAGGAAAAGAAAAGAAAATACAGGCCCTGGATGATGAAGACTCCTTTTTATGTATGTCCCTCAATCCTCCTTTTCCTACCTATAAAAGCCCTATGAATCCAAGTTCCTTGACACAGAATTTAAGTACAGCAGCCCCTGATCTTCTCAGGACCAGCTCTTAGCTAAATCTGACTTCCTTCTCACCGACTCTTGTCTCCTGAGTGTTGACTTTCAAGGAGCCAGCAAAAGACTAACAGACCCACAAGAGTGACTATTGTCATCTGTATACAGATGAAGAACTGATGGGTGGCTGGGCAGCCGCCCCTAGACAGCGTGGGGAGGAGCTGCCCTGAAGACCCAGGCATGATAAAGAGTTGAGACTCAGCACCAGTCGCTGTCTCCGAAGAAGGCAGAGGAGCCTAAGGTTAACTTGATCACCAGTGCCGAACCATGTGGCCAACCGTGACTATGTAGAGAAGCTCCCATAAAAACATGAGAGAACTGAGTCTGGGAGCTTTCTGGGTGGTTGGCAAAGGGAAGCCCTGGAGTGGAGAGCTCCAGGGAGGCAAGGAAGCTCTATGCCCTTCCCGTATGCCTACCCCATGCATCCTTTCCATCAAATGTCTGCTTGTATCCTTTGTAAATTCTTTATCATAAATGAATGAAGATAAGTAAAGCATTTCTCTGAGTCCCATGAGCTGTTCGAACAAATGAATCTAATATGAGGAGGCCATCATGGGAATCTTGATTTCTTGGGAGTCAGTCAAAAGCACAGGCCACAAACTGTGCTCGTGACTGGCACTGGACATAAGGGACACTCTTATGGAATGGAGACCTCAATCTGTGTCAGGTCCTTACGTTTTAGTGTGGATGGTATGAATTTAGTTCAACTGCGGGCTATCCACTGGTGTCTCCTGCAGAATTGATGCTGGTTGGGAGAGACTGCCACACGTTTTGGGTGACCATGACTGTACGACATGAAACACACCTTGTTTTGCGCTGTATCTCTAAGGATAGAGAAAGGGCTGAGGCCTGCGTAACGTAAGTCCCACTTCAGAAAGATCTGGGAGATCAGAGGCTGCTTTCAGCAGAGGAAGTCTCAAAGCTAGGCTGAACTTGGCCTGTGTAGTGGATGGCAAGGAGGCTGTGGTAGACTGAGTCAGGGGTGAAGGTGGACTTCTAGTGGTAAGAGATGATGCCAAGCCACTTCATCAGTGCCCCATAGGCTAGCAGAAGATTTGGTTTCATTGATATTTGGTCAAGAAGTATGAAGAATGCAAATATTTCATGTAACAACGGTTTGGGAACTATATTTTGCAGAATTGCTTTGTCTCCTCTTGCCCAGTGTCTTAATTCCAAAGGAAAACTATACCGAAATGATCAAGTTGTTAACTGCTAAATAAGAATGTTTTGTGTTTTGCATTTGTGTGTGTATGTGTGATTGCTGATTGAACATATGGTTTTAGCACTGATCTATATGCCTTTAAAATTTTTTTTAAATTTTATTTTGAGGCAGAATCTTGCTAAGTCGCTAAATTTTCCAGCACAGGCTAGAACTTGTAATTCTCCTGCTTCAGCCTCCCAGAGTGCTGAGATCATAGCTGTGCATCATCACCACCAGTTAAAATGGCCTTTCTTTGTACTTACAGAATCTAGAACATCTTAAAACCTTCAGATAACATCAGAATGGTTAATTCTGTTCCTTATTCTTTGTTGTTGTTGTCGTCGTTGCTGCTGCTGCTGCTGCTGCTGTTCTTGCTGTCTTGCTGTATGGTCCAGGCAGGCCTTGAACTTCTACAAGGCCCAAGTTGACTTTGAATTTGTGATCAGTCAAGGCTCTTGCCTCGGCCTCTCAAGTGCTGGGATTATGGGGGTTTGTCACCACACCTGCACCCCCCTTTATTCTTTAGTCTAACACATCAACTGATACAAGGAACATACATTGCTGCAAGCTTATGTTGCAGAAAAGTAATTATCTAAAAAATTACACAAACTAGGAGGCCAAGGTCACAGTGATATCCTGCTTAGGACAAAAAAGAAAAAGAAAAAGACACAAGCTCTGGACACTGAAGACCCAGCCTAGCACGTGGTCTTCCTGCCCACTGGCCCCTTACTTCCTCTCCCTCCTTCCCTGAGTTTCCTCAGACCACCTATTTTGGGGAATCGAGGGCAAGAACCCTCTCATTTTCTCAGTGCACTGGCCCTTGAATACATCTGATTTCCTTCCCACCAACTCTCACCTCTCTAGTGTAGGTTGGCTTTTAAGTAGTGAACAATTAGACTTGGGTCTGGTAACATTCATTTACTTTTCATTACTACTGTAAAAGTTTGGAATTCTTGGGATAATTCCCACCCCATAATATAGATGAGGAAACCGAGTCACAGAAAAGCTAAATAACTAGTCCAAAGTCACGGAGCTAGATAATAGCAGTGCAGAACTGTCTATAAAATCTAGGCCAGAAGTCTTTAAATTAAAGTCCAGTTTTGTAAATAAAGATTTATTGGAACACAGCTGTGCTCACTTGTTAACACTGTTAGGGCTTCTTTCATGCAACAGATGGCAGAGGTGGGTAGTTGCAACAGAATCCAATTGGTGCACAGGTATTTGATCCTTTACAGTAAGTTCACTGACCTTGATCTACACAGCCTGACTGTGGAGTCAGTACCCCTACCCATTATGCAAGGATGGCTGGAGGCGATGATAAATTCAGGTGTGTTTTGATCCTCCAATGGGACACATCCTTCGGATGGAAGGAGCATGACCCTATTCAGGTGCGATTTTTTTTTTTAAAACATAAAAACAATCTTTAGTATGCAGTTTCTTGCATAAATCAAAAAACAAATACAGAATATTCTGGTAACTTACAGAAACATGCAATATCTTTCCATTAAAGGTTACTGAGTGAACGATATTGATAGGACTACTCTGCCTGGAAAATGAGGCTTCAGTGTTAAACAGCAAACTATCAATGGCAGGTGGGCTAAATC
>PVJX010037732.1:0-16766 GCA_004027295.1 Dolichotis patagonum
GATGCTGCTATCAGTGGACTTGGATGAGTCATAGTGTCCACAGGTATGATACTCACATATAATTTCCAACTTGTGTTTTTCACCTGGACACCAGATGTCAGATGCAGAACTGAGGAGGCAGATGGTGGCAAATTCCTCCTGGAACTTCTGAGAGCCTTTGCTGAAAAGACTCAGGGGCATAAGTGTGTCCTCCCCAATCGAAAACCATAGCACATGCACAGATACACGCATGATGTATGTTTTTATGTGGCTAACATGTCAAGTTCCTCTTCACTCCAGCAAGATTTTGCAGATATTGACTAAGATGTTCCATTTGATCACTCTGTTGTTTCTCCAGCAGCATCTCATCCTGGTTTGTAATTTAGAAAATGAACCCTTCCTATTTAGTAGGAGCACTAGTGTGTACAAGCATGGAGATGTGGTGATTGGGGGATTTTTTCTCCCTTCTTATTTATATATACTATACTGGTGTCTTTCATCTAAAGTCTCACAAGGACTACATTATGATTCTCTAAGTGTCTCTTCCATGTATTTATTTTCATTTTGCTGATCGGGAAGGGCAATGCCTAAGCATCTGTGGATGGTTGCATCCATATTTTTTTATTGCTGCCCTTTCCTCCCCACTCATAGATGTAAAGTACTGCCTATGAATGATTGCATATGTCCCTGCAATCTTTTAAACCTTTTAAAACTAGGCTGTGATAAATTCTTGTTTTCTTAGCCTCTTCTTTTCAGGACATGTAGGTGAAGCATACATCACCCTGTCTTACTTATTCATGTCACACCTCTGAACTGAACTATCAAAGCACAGCACACTGACTGATGTACTTTAGAAACAGAGGCTGAGACCTTATGTTGAATTCAGTGCCATGCAGCTAGCAAAGCATTCCCTGGATACAATGCATTACATTTTCTTTCATTACATGTAAAATGTCTTGTATCCCTACAGAGTTTCGATTGATAGTTTAAAGCCTCCTGCTAGGGGAAACTTGCATGGAAGATATTCAGTTGCACGTCCATAATGTTCATGTTATGGGTTTATGCATTGTATCCTTCTTGACTCTTGGACCTGCATGCCAGGGCAAAACTGAGGAACAATTCATCTGTGATGTTTTCACACTCCAGATTGATTCTTCTTCTTCACACACACATGGGCATTCTCTATTCTCAGACAATCTTACACCAGTTCTGCAGTCAGACGTATAATAAATTAGTGGGTTTTGCACAGTATAAGAAAACTCTAGCAGATTCACTGTGCTGCTGTGTGGAAAGGGGGTGCTACTGACCCAGTGACTGATTGGGTTTTATCAGGTACTGAATCCACTAGTGTTCCTGTAATTGGGAGCAGGATATCAAGGTAAGTGATATTGTTCTCATAATTCCACAGATGATGTCTATATTTTCCTCACATTTTTTGTCTTTTTGAGAGAGTCTTGCTATGCAGTTCAGGCTTGCCTTGAGCTCACTTTGTAGCCCAGGTTGGTCTTGAATTTGCAATGATACCTCTGCCTCAGCCTCCCAAGTTCTGGGATTACAAGTGTGTGCCCCCATGGCCAGCTTCTTCCTCATATTTATTACCATGTCCAGATATCTGCTGATACATTTATTCCTGAACACTTTTCCCTGACAATGTCCTGGCTTTTGACACAGAGTCTTTTTATATTACCTAGCCTATGAGTAATATTCTGAGAATGAAATTGTCAGGACTCAAATATATATATATATATATATATATATATATATATATATATATATATATATATATATTTGAAATACCCTATTGTTATTATAGAACAATCTGGAAGCACAATAACAGACACTTCAGTCAATCAAGAAAGGCAATATTGTTTCCTTAACCATTACCTCAAGGAAGCATTCTAACTCATTACAAATAATGTGATGTTGATATATTTGCATTATTTTAATAGTTGTGGTGACTATATGTCATGCATTTTCATAAGTGTATTTTGTTTGAGGGCTTGTAATTTGCAGTTTATATATCTTATTGTAGTTCTTTCCACTAGTTCAAAAATACTTTTCCATGATTTGTAAAGGATAAGTTGGCTAACTATGTACTGTATTTTTAGCACAATTAACTAGGCTGTGAATATTTTGCTTACATTGTATCATTTTTAAGCTAAAGTGATCAGAAAATTCTAGGCAGTAGAAATTTCACTTTTCTCCTGTTTCACTCTCCTTTATCAATCATTCTAGTATTTAATTGTATGAATAAGTCTATGTTAATTCAAAAATTATTTAGTGCCTCAAATTTATCTCACAGTACATAATTTTATTTTTCAAAATTCTCTTTGCATTAAAAAAATTTAATATTCATTTGTGACTTGAAATTTGAGCTCTGTAATATAATGAATAAACATGTATATACATAAATAAATTAATAACAATTTACACATAGGTTATTTCTCTTTTTTACTATTTTGTTGCATTTTTGCACATCTACTTTTTCTTTTTGTTTAAAACATTATATTAAAATTGCTGTGATTTTTAAAAATTACCATTGAATTATCATCTGAAATACTTCTAAATATATTAATTTTAAAACCCTTGGTTTTGCAATAAAATAAGCTCCCTTCTTTCTATTTTCAATTATAGTAATGGCAATTTCAACAAAACTTTTGAGAGTGTTAACATGTGTGAAATACTCTCTTAGATGTTCTGAAGTCCTTACTATAATTCTATGCTTTTGGTAAATATTGTATGACAACATTTTAAAGTTAATTTTATGCATACATGTTAGGTACACATAATGATCAAATTCACCATGAGGAATTTGTACCTGTGCATATGTTTTTATCCAATTTTTAAACCATTTCTCTGCCCTCCCGTTCATTCTTCTTCCACTCTTACTTACAAAAGCTTTGTTTTCAATTTTCCTTCACTCTCTTTTATGGTTTCCCTTCTTTCCCATAATCCCCCTCACGAGTAACTGTTTCCATTTGAATATTATTTTTCCTATTCCATTACAGCACTTTGATATTTGTTCATTGTTGTTATGCTATAAACATTTTCACCAAAATATTTTAAGTTAACAATCATATATTGGAAAATTTGACAATTATTATGTATTTGTATTTGGCTTCACTTACACACATTGTGCTTGTGGTCTTGGTTTATATGATTGTTTCACATATTTGTGAGGTGAACAGTTTTCTCCTTTATAAAATATTAATGTGTTTTTCCAGTTAATTCCTTTTTTCTTGCTATTTTATTGAATATTTATTTTATGACTTCAAAAGTCCAAAATGATGCTACGTAATTCTGATTGAGAGTACAGAAATATTGCCTTGATCCTTATTTTATTCAAAATGCTCTTGATCCAGATTCTTAGAAATATTCATCCACAAAATATACCAACAATAAAAAATTAATTTTTACCTTTATTCTACAAAAGAAAAAAGAAAGAGAAACATAAAGTATCCAACAACTGAGGGTTAAACGTTTTGCTCCCAGTTCAGGAGAGCCTTGTGTTAGCTGTATGTTTAGTCCAAAGGTCTAAAAGACCAAGCCTCCCTTAAAGGCCACACTCACCACCACAGCCACACCAACACAACCACAAAAACTATCCAGATGCAAAAATTGGGAAAGTTTTGTTGGTGGGAAGTGTTTGCTGTTGCTGAGAAAAGTTGGCATTATCCAAGACTCCCCTCGAGAACACAACTTACATTTTGGGTTCTGTTGCACCAAATGTTCAAATTCTTAAATGGACTTATTTTCTCTAGACAGAAAAACATGAATAATATACATGGGAATATAATACAAAAGAAGCTGCACTTCACAATACAAAAAGGAGATCACACCCGATCAATTGGAAGACTTCTATTAGTTGTCTTAACACAGGATCTACAGGAAGAATCTACTGTGATTTCCTGTTCAATGCATCCCTGGGAGGAGGGAGAGCTTGTCCACCTGCCCTCCACCCACTGTCACCATGATTCATCGATTTTTTGTTAATAAATTTTGAATAAAAAGGATTTCTGCTTTGTTTTATCTTTAATTTTTAATCAAATACTAACTCTGTATTTTTATGGGATGTAGTGCTATGTGGGAATACATATTTGCATTACCAAAATGACCAAATCAAGCAAATTAAAATATTTGGTACTTCTATTCTTGCTCCATATGGATGAATGTGGACAATTATTTTGCTTTACTTATGTTAAAATAATAAAACATAACAAATATCTATTATTAATTGCCTGATACCATCAAATATTCTCTGTATTTGAATAAGTATATTGATTTTCTTCTTACAGAATTGTGAGGATATTTTTAAAAATTATGAAATTTTTTAATGACACAGTTGGGATATTTCTTTGTTTAAAATATTTTTGAGTATTTACAGCAAATTCATTTTAATTTTTTTTATAAAACTCACTTTGTGTTTCTTATATCCACTTTCTATTAATACATTCCTAGAAGAGTACACTTTTTTTCTGTAGTGGAAATGAAAACCCAGGTCTTCATGCTGATGTAGAACACTAACCTGGTTTTTTATTTTTAATTTTGAGACCAGGATAGGCTGAGTGTTAAACTGTCTCAACTGGATTCAACTTACAATCATCCCTTTATGATTCTCAACTAAAATTACAGTCCAATTTCTATTGTGATAGTGTAGAAGTAACTGATCAGTAAATCTGTTCAGACTCAGTATATGTTAGATTTTCTCTTTTTACTCTGGTAAGCAAAATAACAATGCTTGGAAATTTCACCTTCAATTTTTCAACATCAGTTATTTGTAAATTTTTAAATATTAAGGTCAAAATTAAAAATGGTTTCTTTTCTATTTTTAATTTAATTCAATGTAATTCAATTTTTAAATTATATGTATATAGTGATTACATTCAGTGTAAGAAATTTGTATGCATACATGACAAATTTCTATTAATTTTTCTACTCCATACTCCCCACCTTTTAACCTCCCAGCATCAGATTTGTTTATCTTCCAGATCTATATGAAAATAATTGTTATATATGCTCTCTATATAAACTTAATTATCATATATGCTCCTTAACAACAGACTAGTAGGACAAACACAGATAAAACACATAAGCAATTATACTGAATGAAGACAATATATACTTTATATATATTGTTTATGCTGCATTGCAATAGCTTTATTTATTTTTCCCATCTATCTTTTATTTAACACCTCATTTATTGATTTTTTCTACATAAAGGAAAGCACTTGATTTTTAAGCTTATGTGTCTGATTTACTACAAATTATTTCATGGTCACAAAGTCTATCCCTTTTTTTTCACAAATTACAAGTTTACCTTTCGTTACAGCAGAGTAGTATTGCATTGTGTATCTGCCACATGTCCACTATCCATTACTTTTTTGATGGACATATGTACTGTTTCCAAGATTTAGTAATTAAGAATTATGTGACTGCAAATATGGATATAAGGTGTCTTATTCATTTTGGGAAGATAGGCAGAAGGGGAGTAGCTCAGTCAAATGGAATTTCTACTCTCACTGATATGAGGAATTTCCATACTGATTTCCATAGTTGTTACACTAGGTTATACTCCCACTAACATTGAAGAAGGTTTCATTTTAATCCCAGTTTGTAAGAACATGTTATTGTTTCCTTTCTTGATGCTAGGCACTTTTTCTGGAGTATGATGGAATCTCAGTGTTGTTGAAACTTGCATTTCTCAAGTGATCAGTGAGGTTGAAAGTTTTTTAAAATGTATTTATTGGCTATTTGTATTTTACCAATTGAGAATTTCTATTCATTTCAATTGCCCACATTTGATTGGATCTTTTAAACTGGAGGATTTATTTTGGAAGTTATTCACATGGCCTCTATATTAGTCCTTTGAATCGAAGCTAGCAAAATATTTCCCCATTCTGGAGGTTGTCTCTTCACTCTGTAGGTGGTGTATGTTGCTGTACAGAGCTTTATAATTTCATGCAATCTCTTTGGTTCCTTTGGGTGACACTTCTTGTACAACTAGGGTTTGGCTCAGAAAGTTTTACCCACACTTATGTCTCCAAGTGTTTTACCTATTTTGCCTTCTAAGAGATTGTTCTTCTTCTGATGTTGAGATCTTTGATCCATTTTGATCATAATTTTAGTACATGTTGAGAAATATAGGTATAAGTTCAAGCATTAGCATATACACAGTTAGTGTTAACAGCACCAGTTAATAAAGAGGCTATCACCCAGTAAATGGCTTTAGTCTCTTGTCAAAGATAACATAACTGAGTGTGCCTTTAATTGTTATCTCATGTATACTTCTGTTATATTGATCTACACGTCTGGTTTTCCCATTTTATTGTGCTGTTTTTTATCACTAGCTCTGTAGAATGATTTATGTCTGGAATTGTGAGATCCCCTACCTTGATCTTGCTCAGAACTGCAGGTAAATAACTTTGATGAGACAGAGTCTTAGGTAACTCAACTTGAAATATTTGCTGCACCATAATCTACCCATAGATGTATTCCTGGATGTGTCTCAGATATTCCATTTAACATTATTTTCCCTATTTGCAGTTGTTTTCATTTTCATGTGTATCATTGTTATAATATGAAATGTGTGTATTTTGTGTTGTTTAGAAATAAAATCTAAAATTTCATGGAGGCCAGATTTTCCAAAGATGGAAATAATTTCCTTGGTGTTTAATCTTATTAGTATATTTCCTGAGTTCTGCTTGCTCTATAAAAATATATAACTTTATAATCACTGAAGGATGCTGGAGAGTTCCTTCATTTCACTCACAGGACAGAATGAGTTCCCTTATTACTCTTTAAGAAAGACAAGTCTGTAGCAATGCTGAAAGATGATTTTTTTCCAATTGCGTACTGAAAACAAGATTTTTGAAATTTAACTGTTGTGTCTAAAAAATGACATGAGCCTTCAAGTTCCTCAGTGAGCATCCAGACTATACGTACTATCACAACAGGATGGTGAAGGAATTGTCATGAAATCTTCTGAGACACTGATCTTCATCAGAAAAATCCAACCTCGAGTTCCCATCTAGCTCTAACTGCCTCCACAAAACACAACAAGTAATGATATCTCATTTATGCCTCAGTTCCCATAACATGAATATGAACAATGAACATGAACACTGAGTTCATAACTGATAGTGTACTGGACTGCAACTTAATGGTAGATTAACTCTTTATCATAAAGATCTCCATGCTCTCCATGAAGGCATATTTCCAATAGCTACGAGTACATTCTTGCCTGCCTATTTGTCATTGAGGAGGTTAACAAGAATCTTCATCTTTTACCCAACACAACCCTAGCTTGTGAGTTCCATAATTTCCTTTATAGTCACTGGAGGATGCTGGAGAGTTCCCTCATTTATCTCACAGGACAGAATAAGATCCCTAATTACTGCTGTAGGAAAGACAGCCAATCTGTAGCAGTGCTGACAGGAACATCATTGGCGACTTCTGCTCAAGTTGGAAGCCTTCTGGAATTCCACAGGTTTCCAAGGGTGAGGATGAGTGAGATGAGGAAGATGAAACCTGGTCTCCGTTAGTGACATTATGAGGTGCCTAAACAGAGTAGAAGATGGGTCCTGGTTAAAGCACATCTTTATAAGTGTTTGATTTTAATGCATAAGTACACAGAGAGTTGATGGGTTGCTTTTTTTGTGTACAGCAAATAAAAGAAAAGTAAAATATTTGCTAAAAAATTGTCTCTGATGTTTTCAGAAAACCTTTTGTAAAGTGAGATAATTAGAAAATCTTGATGACTAATACCTCCTCCTACCCTTTCCTGCTATTGCTTATTATTCTCTAAGCATGAAGGGCAGTTTATGTCCACACTTTTCATTATAGTCCTTCCAATTTTCTTTCCTTTTAGGTTACATTTGGTTCATTTGATCCTATGTGAAGTGATAATGGACAGTTTTTTTCTTTATCAGGTAGCCCCTAAAGGACACATCCATGGCCCTTGATGTCGTTTCCTTGATTCTTCATTTCAGATGGACCTGGGTGGGACTGGTCATTATAGAAGATCAGAAAAGTCTTCAGTTCCTCTCAGATGTGACAGGGGAGATAAAAAAAACGAAGTCTGTGTAGAAATTGTGAAAATGGTGTCAACTCCACTTGTGTCATACATGGCACTTACAAAGCAACACATTATCTTGACCAAGGAAACAGCACAAATCAATGTAGTAACTATTTACTGGGAACTGATTTCCTGAATGATGTAAATTATAACCTAGAGAATTATTTACTAACAGGCAAAGTATGGGTCACAAACTCACAATGGCATGCTGAAATGACTGGGAAAAATTTCATCCTTAGTTCATTACATGGAACACTCATTTTCTCAAACCATCATGAGAATATTTCTGGTTTCAAAACTTTTGTCCAAGAGGCCAAACCTTCCAAATGCCCATAACATATTTATCTCACCAGATTTTGGTTGGAAAATTTCCACTGTTCATTCTCAGGTTCTGACTGTTCTCTGAAGGACTGCACATTCAATGCCTCTCTAGTGTGGCTGCCTGTGAATCATTTTGACCCAGCCATGACAGATTGGAGCCACAACACATACAATGCAGTGTATGCTGTGTTCCACACTCTCCATGACATGCTTCTTTAACAAGCATAAAGGCTGTCAGTGGGAAACAAGAATGTGATGGTGTTTTCCCCTGGCAGGTAAATCACCTTTTCTGTGATGGCATTCAAAGTACCTTTTAAGTTATTGCATTTGTGCTTCACTATAGAAATTAAAAAAACTTCATACAAAAGTATATGTGATTACACACCAGCTTGTTATTAGGAGGGAAAGTCTTGAACCTGGTGTAAATAAGCAGGGTAATTTAGCAACAAGGTCTAGTATAAAAAAAATCAACATAAGAAAAGATCATTGTGTTTTTCTAAAGTATCTCAATGCATGCCTAGAAAATTATATTTATTAATAACTCTGAATATTATCCGTGGTCTTCTAAAAGATCAATAAAAGATCTTGTCAATCTTGAATTTAAATTGTGTGTAAATCTTTATTGAGTATATCATCCTAAGTTTCTCAGTTCATGCTGCCATCTGTATTGCTAGTGACAACTTCATCTGTCAAGTACATACTCTATGAATATTGACAGACAAAGTTAGTAAAATATCTGGTACAAATTTTTTCTAATCTGCCTGAAAACTTCATTTAAATAAGTTTATATAAAACTTTTTCTTCTGAGAATTATTGAATTTTTAGGAAAACACGATATTTTATTCTACATAAGAATTCACTTATCCTACTTTGTTAAATCACAGTGTAAAATTTGCATTACAAATAAAGGTTAACATTATTAAGAGCATTTCCTAATTCATTTGTATCTTCATCATGAAGCCTCATTCATCAGAGGATGATGTTTCTTTTAACTTCACCCCTTTTTGAAGAACATCCAATTTGCCAGTCCTGCTAGAGATCAAATGAATTTGGATGACAGAAATTGGGTTTGGACTATGACATTCTCAACTTTGGAATTTTCCAGAAGGCATTAAACTTAAGATCAAATTTGGAACATTTACCTAACATGGTCCATGTGGTATACAGTTGTATTTATCTCATGATATGATTGACTGGGCCACAGAAATTACAGATGTATGTTGCAGATAACAACAATGAACCTCTTTAGTAACAAATAGACAAAATATTGTTTCAGATATCATACCTCAAATTTAGCTAATTGAAAGGGAAACTATTGCAATTAAAAATTTCAATTTTTAATTTATCACTTTTCTCAATTTTTGCTTTAAAATGAATTGCAAAGTAAAATATTTAACTATATTTTATAAAGATTTACAAATTTTATATTGATGAACATAGCATTTACACATGTATATGAATATTATTTATATATGTATACAAGTTGTTTTGCTAAGAACTAAACAATGTGTATTTTTTCCTTAGTTCCCCTCTCTGAATGCGGTGCGAATTTTCATCCTGGATTTAGGAAAATCTCTCAGGAGTGAAAACATGCCTACTGTTTTCATTGCACCCCTTGTCGAGAGAATGAGATCACCAATAGCACTGGTGTTTGTGCTATGGACAAATTCTCCATGTTCATTTTATTTTCCACTATTCATCCAGAAAATGAAAAAACAATTTATAGAGGACAACAATGACAAAATCCTTCTGTCAAGTGCAAGTTTATTTCTTCAACTCAGTCGTATAATCCCTTTAATGATACATTGTCTGTCCTTTGCATCATACATACCCAGAGATTCACTTTTTCTTTTGTTTTTGATAGTTTGTTTTCTTTTTGATGTTGATGAGGATTGAACCAAGAGCTGCCCTTACCTTGAGCTATATCTCCATGTCTTTTTTGTGGTTGCTGTTATTTTAAGAAAAATCTTGCTAACTTTCCCCAGCCTATCTCAGATTACTGATTACCTTGGATTACAGGAACCCAAATTCTCCATAGCTATTTTGGTTTGGTTTTCTAGACCTACCTTTCTCCCACCACAATAGTCTCTGAGTATAAGCTTCAAAATAAATCTTAACCATAGCATTATTATTATTATTATTATTGTACCTGAAATTAAACTCACCATGCAGGCTCTGGGCTGCTGAGCTACATCCCAGCCCCTATATATAGCATTATTAAACAACAACAATTCAAATTTTTTGAAACCCATTTTGATTACACTGGAGATGAAGATCCAGCATGTACTTATTTTTTAGGAACAGGCATTGAGTTTCACAGAACATAGATGCTCAGACAAATTGATTTGAGACAGTGCTGTGTCTTTGGTGTGCAACATATTTAAAGCAAAGCATGATAACATCCACTGCCATGTTATTTCTGCTGTACCAGAAGTCACACATCAGTAAGGGTGATAACACACATTATGGGTGACAGTTGTGCCACAGAGCTGTCAGATGACAAGCATTTGATATATGGAATTTAATGAGTGATGGTATCTGTACCTGTTGAGAACAACAGAGACATTTTCAGAGGGAAAAACATTAGCATTTGGTCTCATTTTTCCCAAAATATATTCCAAAATGTTCATAGATACTAAACATCAATAGACTATATGTAGTCATCAGGGAGTTAATCCAATGATGAATCCATAGGTGAATATGCTGATAGGAGGGTGCCTGTTCAGAAAAGGCAGTTCTCAGTGGGTTTGATCTGAAAGAGCACCTCTATTCTGTGATTCTCTCTCTCTCTCTCTCTCTCTCTCTCTCTCTCTCTCTCTCTCTCTCTCTCTCTCTCTCCCATTTGCTCCCATAGGATGAACAGCTGCTTTTCTCCATATCTTTTTATCAGACCATTTCTGTCTTTTGTCTACTGACTATGGACTGAACTTCTGAGCCACAATACCATTTTCCTCCTGTAAATTCTCTGCATTTGGCGTTTTATCCAAGGGCTAAGAAATTGACTCATCCATCCTTATAACAACATGAGGTAGGGTAGAATAAATTCTTGTTTAGGATTAGTATAAGTTGCCAAAATAGTTAATTCTTTATTGTGTATTATCCAAGTGGTTGAAAAAAAGACTCTATACACTTAAAACTCAGGTAATATAAGGGTAAGGTTTATGACAATGTATGGAAATGTCACATAATTCTAAAGCTGAAAATTTAAGCATACCACAAGTATGAGTTGTAAACACCTGAATTCATGATGAATAATACACCTGTAGAAACAACTTTTTAAAAAATTTATTTAAAGAGAAAAAAAGAAAAACAGAAGAAGGTTAGAAAAAAAAAGAATTCCCAAAAAATAAATAATAATAAATCACTAGTTGATAAGCTACATACTGTCATCTTAGAAATAGTTGTTCAAGTGAAAAATTAAAACACACAAGTGGACATTCAAACAGGGTGACTGCACACAGTCCTGTTCAATGATCCAATGAAAACTTAGTAATATGGTCATCTATCCTAAAACCTTAAACATACATGCAACTATATCATTTAGAGCACTTTCTTTTCCTCTCTTTATTACAATAGCAATTATACATTTTGGGTTTTATTACTCTTACAGTTATTATTAATTTTTACACTAGAGGAACAATGTGATATTTATAAATATGATTCTTATGCATTTCACTTATGAGGATAGTCTCAAGTTGACTCCATTTCAATATGATGGCCTCAAAATCATCCTTTTTACAGCTGAGTAATATTCCATTGTATAAAATACCACATCTTTTTCATCCACTGTGCAGTTGATTGGCATATTGGTTGTTTCCAACATTTAGCTATTACAAATTTTTCTGCTATGAACATAGGTGCACATATATCATTGTGAAATGACATTTTCAGGTTTTCTGGTAAAACGACCAGCAGGGGAATAGCTGTATTGAATGGAACTTCTAATCCTAATTTTTTGAGAAATCTCCATATTGATTTCCATGCTGTCTGCACCAGTATGGAATCCCTACAGTGGAGCACTATCCTACCAACAGTGGATCAGTGTTCCTTTTTCTCCGCAGCCTCACCAACATTTGATGTCAGGTGTTTTGTTGATGGCAACTATTCTTTCTGGAGTGAGATGAAATCTCAATGTTGTTTAATTTGCATTTCTTGATGACCAATGATGGTGAATATTTCTTCATGTATTTATTTGCCATTTGCATATCTTCATCTGAGAACTGTTTGTTCAACTCCAATGCCCATTTTTGGAAAGGGTCCTTGAATTTGGGGGGGGCTTGGTGTTTTTTTTTAAATTCTTTATATGTTCTGGAAAAAAGTCCTTTGTCTGAGAGGTTGCTGGCTATAATTATTTCCCATTCTGTGGGTTTATTTTCACTCTGCTGGTGATTTCTTTTGAAGTGCAGAAACTTTTCAATAATATGAGATACCAGTTGTTGATTCTCTGAAGGATATCACAGGCAGTTTGTGTTTTGTTCATGAATTCTCTGCTTACCCTACATCTCCATGGATTCTACCTAACTTGAGTTCCAGTAGATTTAGTGTTTCTCTTTTAATATTTACATCTTTGATCCATTTAGCCTTTAGTTTTGTGCATGGTGATATGCATGGATCTAGTTTCAGTCTTCTGCATGTGGAGAGCTAATCTTTTCAACACCATTTATTAAAGAGACTATCTTTCCTCCAGTGAACATGTTTAATGCCTTTGTCAAATATCAGCTGGATGAGTGTCTTTGTACTTATATTTGAATCTTCTAATCTGTTACATTGATCCTCATGTCTATTTCTTTGCCAGTACCATCCTGGTTTAATCACTGTGGCTTTGTAGTACAGTTTCAAGTCAGGAATTGAGATGCCTCCTGCCTTGTCTTTATTGCCCAGAATTACCTTTGCTATTCTAGGTTTCTTCTGTTTCCAAATGAATTTTAGGAGTGTTTTCTCTAAATCTTTGAGGTATGTCAATGGTTATTTTATTGGGATTACATAATATGTATAAAGATTTTGTGAGTATGTCCATTTTCACAAAGTTGCTTCTTCCTAGCTAAGAGCAAGGAATATCCTTCAATTTTCTAATATCATATTGAATCTCCTTTTTTTAAAACATAGTATAATTTTCAGCATGTAGGACTTTTACATTCTCACTTAGATTGATTACTAAGTGTTTCAATTTTTTAGATGTTACTGTGAAAGGCAATATTTATAATTGCTATCTGTGAGTTTTTTGTTTGTGTACAGGAATACTATTGATTTTGAGCATTGACTTTGGAGCCAGCTACACTGCTGAATTGATGTATTATCTCTAGTCCTTTAAGGGAGTTTTTGGTCTTTTATATAGCATAGCATATCATCTGCAAATAGTGATAGTCTAACTTCTTCCTTTCCTATCATTATTCCTTTTATTTTTCTTTCTTGTCTGACTGCCCTGGGTAGTATTTCCTGAACTATGTTGAATAAGAGTGGTGATCGTGCATACCCTTGCCTTGTTCCTGATTTTAGAGTGAAAGCTTTTAGTTTTTGTCCATTTATGGAATGTTGGCTGTTGGTCTGTCATAGAGGACCTTTAAGAGATTGAGTTAGACACAATGTATTCTGAGGTTCTGAAGGGTTCTTTTCATGAATGTGTGTTGGACTATATCAAAATTTTCTGAATCCATTGAGATGATCATTTGGTTTTCATTTTGGCTCTGTTGATATGCTGTATTACATTTATTGGTTTGTGTATGTTAAACCATCCCTACATTCCTGGAATGAAACATATTGGTCATGAGGCATAATCTTCTTGGTGACTTGCGGCTTTCTGTTTTCCAGTAATTTATTGAGAATCTTTGCATCAGTGTTTATTAGTGAAATTTGCCTATAATTCTCCCTTTTGGTTCAGTCTTTCTTCTGTTTTGTTATGAGAGTCATACTTGCCTCCAGGAATGATTTAGGGAGTATTACTTCCTTTTCAATTTCTTTGAAAAGTTTAAAGGGTATTGGCATCAAATCTTCTCTAAATTTCTTGTAGAATTCAGCTGTGAATCCATCAGGACCCGGGCTTTTCTTTGTTGGTAAGTTTTTTATTATGTTTTCCATTTCAATAGCTGATATTGGGTAATTTAAAATTGCTATATTTTCTTGGTTGAGCTTTGGTAGTACACATGTTTCTAGAAATATGTCCATTTCCTCTGTTTTCCACTCTATGTGAATCGAGATTTTGAAAATAAGTATTCATGATCTTTTGAATTTCCATGAGATCTCTAGTAATTTCCCTCATTTCAGTACTTCTTACATGAATTTGGGTCTTTTATTTCTTTTTCTTTATAGGGTTAGTTGAGGTTTGTCAATTTTGTGTATTCACTCAAAAAACCAGCTATTTCATTCATTAATAATTTGTATTGTTTTTTAGTTTCAATTACATTGATTTCTGTTCTAATCTTTACAATTTCCTCTCTTCTATGAGCTTTTTGTTTAACTTGCTCTTCTTTTTGTAGAACATTGAGATGAAAAATTAGGTTGTTTATTTGTGCTTGTCTGTTTTCTTGATATGAACATTTATTGCTATATATTTCCCTCTTTAAACCATGTTCTTTGCTTCTCACAGATTACAGTATGTTGCATCTGCATTTTCATTAAATTGTAGGCATTGCTTTATTTCTTCTTTAATTTCATCTGTAGCCCACTGTTTGTTCAGAAGGTTGATATTTAATTTCCATATATTTATTCATGTTTTTTTTCAATTTCTTTTGCCATTAATTTCCAATTTCAGTGAGTTATGGTCAGATATTATAAATGGGATAATTTCAATACTTTTGCCTTTAATTAAGAATATTTTATGGAATAATATATGATATATTTTGGAGAATGTCCCTTGTGCAGCCTAGAAGGTTATGTATTCTGATGTGGTTGGGCGGAATATTGTGTAAACTTCTATTAATCCCCATTGCTCACACGTATGATTCAGTTATATTATTTCTTTGCTCACTTTTTTTTCTAGTTGATCTATCTCCTTGTGACAATGGGTTATTAAGGTCCCCTGTAATAATTGTGTTCTTGTTTATTTGATTTTTACTGTCCATTTTTTTGTCTTATATACTTGGTTGCTCCTTTATTTGGAGCATATATATATATATAATTGTTAGTTGTTCCTCTTGAGTTTTTCCACTAATCAGTATGTATTGACCTTCTTTATATCTTTTAATCATTTTAAGTTTGAAGTTCACATTGTCTGCAAACAGAATAGTTACCCCTGCTTTTTTCTGGGTTCCTCTTGCATGGAATATTTTTTTGTATCTTTTGACTTTTAATCTATGAGTCTCCTATTGGGTCAAATGTGTTTCTTGTATACAGCATATTGTGGGATACTTTTTCTTAATCCATTCCATCAATGTATTTCATTTGCTAGGGGAATTTATGCCATTTACATTTATGGATATCACTGATGTGTACTGGCTGGACTTTGCCATGTTATGTTCCAGTTGTTTGCTTTCTGCCTTTCCCCTTTTTTTAATTGCTTGTGCTACCTGGTGGTTAATTTCTGTTGTTGTTCTGGAGATTTTGTTCATTTTTATCTCTATCTAGCAGGTCTTTCAGTACTCTTTCTAGGGTTAGTTTAGTGGACATGAATTTCTTCAGTTTTTCTTTGGCATGGAAGGATCTTGTTTCTTCATTAAATTTGAGTGAAAGTTTTGCTGGTTACATCAGTCTGGGTTGAAAGTTGTTTTCTTTTTAAGACTGAAGTATGTCACTCCAAGCTCGTCTTGACTTGAAGGTTTTTACTGAAAAGTCTGCCATGAATCTAATGGGATTTCCGTGATAGATGAGATTTATCTTTTCTCTCATAGCTTTTAGTATTCTGTTTTTATGCTGTATGTCTTCCATCTTAATTATTATGTTTCTGGGTGTAGATTTATTTTGGTTGTGACTGTTTAGCATTCTATATGCCCCATTTATCTATTTATATTTTTCACCATGTTTGGGAAATTTTCTGCTATTATTTCTGTGAATATACTAGTTATGTCATTTGCATTGACTCCTACATCTTCACTAATGCCTATTAGTTTTTTTTTATTGTTTCTCTTGGCATCATTTTGAAGCTGCTGGAATGTCCTTTCGTGCTGCTTTTTATTTTTAAAAGTTCTATCCTTTCATGATTATTAAGTTCAATCATTTCCTCAAGGTCTGAAATTCTGTCCTCATCTTCATTTAAATGGTTTTGCCAGCCTTCAATAGAATTTTTTGTTCGTTGGATTTCTCTTCGAGTTTGTTTCATGAATTCTGCTTGTTTTTTATATTGTTCATTCAAAGTTTCAATCAGTTTCCCATACTCTTGTACTTTTTCATCTATTTCTTCTCTATCTGTACTGAGCAACTCCTTTACTAAGGTTATTATTTTTTGTTCTTACATGAGAGA
>PVJX010037733.1:0-16753 GCA_004027295.1 Dolichotis patagonum
GTTGGACTCTGGAGGGAAATGGAAGATGTTGTGTGTACAGAGTACCAGGGTTAGGGACCTGTGGTAAAGAGAAGAGAGCCATAGAAGGCCTTACAGGTTGCTTTGACACATGAGCATGGACAGTGTGAAACACACAGGTGTGCTTGGCATGGAAATTGTGGAACTGTCAAAAATGGAACCCAATTCCAAAAAAGTGCTCTGGCCTGGACAAGTGTGACTCAGCAAGAGCTTATGCCATCTTTGAGAACCACTCCCAACAGCAACTACAGGTGGCAGGAAGATGACAGCACCTGCCAGCACAAGGTAAAAAATTAACTCAGTTCTTCTGACCAGGAGAAGATAGGCACACTTCCCTTTTGCGTTGCTTAAACCCTCAGAATTTTTAGACAGGATGGTAATGGAGAAGTGAAACATGCTAATGCTGGGCTGCCCAGTGACATGGCCTTGAGAACTAAGGCAATTCTGGTGAAAGGAAACAGATTAGTACTTGTATCCATAGGGCTAAACAGGCATATGTCTGTTGCAGTAGAAGGAACCCTAGATTATGTGTCCAAAATCTTTGATTCTAGGTGAACTCTGTCACTACCTCATAGTCATATATTATTTAGCCTTCTTTAATGGTTGGACAGAATGAGTAGTTACCAACCTTTCCCCCATGAGAAGCTTAAACATCCTTATGCAAGAATAGTTGACTGAGAGAACACATATGTGCCAAGTTCATTGGGAGACTTCTTACCAAAAATCTATCCCTCTGCCATGATTATGATACCTTAAAATTGCAAAATTTTAAACAAAATGTCAATAAATGTAAGGACTAACCATATTTTGTGTTTACTATGTAGTAAACATTATACTAATGCTCTTTAAACATGTTAGCTCTCACCAGCATTCGGAAGCAGTCTTTCCAAGTATAGAAATTAAAAAGCTGAATCTGAGAGAAGTTAAATAGCTTCTTCAAGCACATGTGGCAAAAAAAGGTGACAGTTTTGAGATTTAAAATTTATATCTTTCTCAAAATACAAACTCATAGTCACTACATTTTACTACTATAATGTTTCTAACTCTAACATCCTAAAATTCTATGACCTCTTTTCCTTGTTACTGAGAAAAGAAGAGATGCAGCCAGCATGAACTTAGATGATTGAGCCACTTCTGGTTTCCACTCTGTTGGGTCAGAATGAATTTGGAAGCCACTGTAGTCAGCCTATGCCATTCCTACTTACTGATTCCCTTCTATGCAAGAAATCCATAATGTAGAATGACAAAGATGAATTTGTATCCATCTCTCTCTTGAGAACTTGTCTGGAAGTTGAAATGAAAACCAGATCTTGAAATCCAGTTGTATTTTTGAAGTGGAATGTCATAATGTCTTTCTGTTCCCTTTTTAATAGGCACTAACAATCAAGTAGGAGACAAAACCAAAGACACAATATTGTCCCTCACCCAGAAATGGTGAAGTGTAATAACACAGATCATGGACTCTGCAGCCATGATTTTAAATGTTGGCTCCACCAACATACTAACTGTGTGACTTTGGGTAATATCTCTGGGAACCTGTATTAATTTGCTTGTCTGGAAAATAAGAATTAGAGTACCTACCTGTATTATTTACTTGGGCTACAATGAGAAATTTCCACTTACTTGATGGCTTAAAATGACCAAAGTTTATTGTTTCATAGTCTTGAAGGCCAGACATCTATGATGAAGGTATTAGCAGGAACATGGTACCTCCCACAGATCCAGAGGAAAAGACTTCTCTCTTCCAGCTCCTGGCTCCTGGTGCTGGCTTGTGACACTATAAGACAATCTCTGCCTCTGTCTTTGGGTGGTGTTCTAGAACTCCGTGTCTGCGTATGTCACTTTCTCTCTTTCACGTGGGCACTATCATTAGATTTAGACTACCGTAATCCCAGATGGTCTCATCTTGGTGCTTACTTCAGCTACATCTACAAAATCATATTTCCAAATAAGGTCACATCCTGAAATTGGACACAAAAAATTGAGGGAGCACTATTCAACACCTCTACACTACCTCATAGGATTGTTGTAGAAATAAAGGTAATAATGTAAATAAAGCATTCAGCGCTCAATATATAATAATAAATGCTAGCTATAGACACTGCGTATATATGCATACATGCATATATAACTTTTCTTATTTATTAGCTCTTTCAAAGGTTGATTTCATTATTTCACCAAGTGAAATAATTTACAACTTTTTTTACTGTATGTAAGTCTTTTAATTTGCTCGTTTCTGATTTTGTCATATTTCCTCCCTTTTTCTCTTCTTTGTACTTGTTCATTTTACTTGTTGTACTCTTTCATCATAGAATGTTTGAATGTTCAGATAGATGATAGAGATAGAGATAGATGGATAAATAGATATAGATTTCATTGTTTTCCTCAATGAGCTTTTTTGTTTTGGTTTGGTGTTTTGCAATTTTGGGGACTGAACCCAGGGCCTTCACATTAAGCTGCTTCCCTACCCCCTTTTTATTTTTAATTGTGACACAGGGTCTCATTACATTGCTAAGTTTCCCAGGTGGGTCTCAAACTTGCAACCCTCCTGCCTCAGTCTCCCAAACTCCTGAGATTACAGGCATTGTCCCACCATGCCCAGCTCCTGATGAGCATTTCATTTTTAAACAGGTTTTCATTCATCTATAGAAGTGTGTGTGTGTGTGTGTGTGTGTGTGTGTGTATCACTGAGAATGATTTTTCATTGCCCCTTGTTTATGGTGTCATAATGATCCTTTTCCATAAGTGAATTATAGATTCTTACAGGGAAGATACATACTCTTCTCAAAAAGTGTGCCATTCTAAATGTGTCTTAATTTCTTCTTACTCATTCTCATATCTCTCACTCTTTTCAGAGCTCTACTGCATCACTTGATCAGGATAGTCTTCCTTGGGAAATTCTGGCAGCTCTACCCTACCTCCTCCCCCAGCTGGAGTGCAATAAATATGTTGATCCAACAGTACTGAGCACTCAAGCAGTCTCTGGCTGTACACTGGCTTCCAGCAGTGTCCAGAGGTCAATGACCTGGAGTTGATTGACTAGTGTCCAAGTGGATCCTCAGCTCCAAACGGAGTTCCAGGATGGACCCGGCTAAGTGAGACAGGCTCTGGGTTGCACCAGACTCCAAGAACCTGCCTTGACACTAGCAGCTGGTCCTCTAGGCTTACCCAGGCTCTTTACAGGCAAGCCCCACCACAGAGTTTTAGGTCCTCCCTAGTAGTGCCATCTCCCAAGTGAAAGACAAGGACAGGTGGGAGGAATGTTAGACTGTTTATTATGAAGTTAGATTGGCAGCTTGGGAAGCAATGAGGTGACCAAGGTCCAGAAGGCTCTTCTATAACAGGAATCAAAGAACAACAGAGGGCAAAGACAGGGATGTTGAGGGCTGGGGTATGACTCGGTGATGCAGCACTTATCTGGCATGTCTGAAACTCTGAGTTGGATCCCCAGCAATGAAAAGCAGAGAGGAGTGGAGAGGGGGTAGGAGAATCTAGCTAACGCACATAGACCTCCACTTCTTCCAGCTGTTCTGCTCCTGAGACCCTCCCTCTCAAGGAAAACCTCCTTTTCTATGCCATTTCCCACTCTTTCTGGATAGTTCTCGCAACATGTTCCCTAGGCTGAGGCTTGCAATTAGCATAGAAGTATTTCAAGACCCAGAGCCTCCTTAGGACTTAACAGCAGCCTGTCTGTCCAATAACCCAGTCCAAAGAAACAGGTCAGTTGCTCTTGTGGGCCTCTGCCTTGCCAGAAATGCAGGTGTCCTGTCCTCAGCCCAGAGTGGGGAGCTGAGAGAGCCCGGGCAGCAGGAGCCCCACCAGCTCTGCTTCATCGGCCCTTTAGGATTAGGCGGGTTTTCCCATCTCCAATGAAGAGCCTGGAAAAAAAAACATGGCTTTATGAGGTCTCCAAGGCCCTGGAGGAAAAGCAGCCTTTCATTATCTTTCTTCAGGACCATCCAGAGGGATGACTTCTTGAGCTTTTCCAGCTTTGGGGTGAGGGAGACAGTTTCTTGGGATTTCTGTCTTCCCTTAGAAAATGCTCATTGCTGCCATCCTAAAAGCAGCAGACAGAGAAGGATACACAGTGATTTTTAGATCCACTGATGGGATCCTGAGGCTCCTGGGCAATAGAAGGGGTCTAGACGGGTCAGCCTATGGCCCGCCCCCTCCCAGACAATATTTGCTGACCTAACTTGTACTAAATCTAGACAGTGATCCCTGTACCACCCAGAGCAAATAAACACAGTGTGAGAAGGAACTCAAGCAGTAAATAAAGATCAAGCAGGACAGAAGGTCATTTGTGTTTTTCTACATAGAATCCATTCATTCTTCTGACAATGCCAATCTTTTTTTCTATCCACTGCACAATTCTAGGGAACACTGTTCACATTGTATTTTGCGTGAATGCCATCTCCTGACCTGCATGATCCTGGGGACATCATTTACATGGTTTGCTGATATAAATGGGCCCTGAGGTTGTATAACAGCAACGTGAGAACATAAGATTTCCCCTATGAGATGGATTTCTGTCACTTCTAACCAAAGATCCTAAAAAGACCCAGATGCTTTGCTTCAGAAGAAGGTTCTCTGTATCCTTCTCCAAACCCAAGAGAGAGCACAGCCTTTGCACACTGGATTCCCTGACAGCTATCACCACGGGCCCATAAGACACCTACCTAATGATCAGTCCTACAAGCAGGCCACCCAGGAGTGGGCCCAGCCAGTAGATCCAGTGGAAGCCCCAGAGGCCGGCCACTACAGCAGGTCCAAAGGCACGAGCAGGGTTCATACAGGCTCCCGAGATGGCACCCCTGAAAAGACCCAGCCACACAGTAACTAGGCTCCCAGACAGCCCACAACTCACTCAAATACATGTCCCCAACTAGGCCCTTGTCCAAAGCCCTCCCAGAAACCTTCTCTAAGCTGCCATATCAAGGGCTCCTGGGTGGATCCCAGCAAAGGAAAATTCTTAGCACTAGGAAGTCAAAGGCACATCTCTTCCTTGGACAAGGTCTGCCCTTCTCCCCACGCCCTAACCAGTAAGAATGTTTGCTCAGTGATGGCAGGAAGCAAAAAAGGGTCAAGTTTTTCCTCCAAAGTCTATAAAGCAAAGTCGAACAGTTGTCAACCACTTTGGAATCGAGCTGACCTATATTCAAGGCCCAGCCCAGCTAGTTGTAGTTCTATGACCTTTGTTTAACCACTCTGTGTCTCCACTGAGGTGGAAACAGCCCTCCCACAGGCTGCTGTCAGGAGTGGATTAGGCAATGTATATAGAACCCTTGCCTCCTACATGGTTAATATACAGCAAGTGTTAACTATAATCTGGCTGGCCCAAACAAGGCCATTATTGTGACACACACTGGAGGCCCAGAAGATCCTCCATGGGACTATTTCCCAGGGCACCTTGATAGTTCTGTGTCTGTGTCCTTACCCTACGCACTCAGGCTAGAGTCCTACATACCTCATCCACCCTATGTCCAGTAGCCAAAATCAGAGATGGCTCAGGAGTCTTGTAAGTGAAACAAGTGCCGCTAGGGGGCAGCAAAGTATCGCCACAGTTTTGACCCACGATTTCCCCAGCCCACCCTAGAGGACACCTCTCAAAGGTGACAGAGTATAGCCCTGGAGTCAGACCTGGTTCAGGGTCCAAAAGAATGGAAGGCAGTGGACATGAAGAAGAGGACCCCACACTCCCTTCAGCCTCTTGATTTGCCACTGCCCAATAACCTTAAATATCACTTCTGTTCTCCTTGAGCCTCAGTTTCTTCATCTCCAAGAACCTGCCTCCTTAAGGATTTCCCAGGACTAGCAAGGACTTGAAATAAATAAGACAATGCATATAATTTTTGTAAATCTTGGGCTACAACCTACATGAATGTTTCATGCACAGTACAAAAATTTTAAACTTTCATAAAAATTTTTTAATTGACTGAATTTCTGACTTGAATTAAATTAGAAGGTTCACCCTGGACCCACATTCTCACACAACCATAACTGCCTAGAGGTTCCTAACTACCAGTTCCCCAACCCTCCCTGCCAGTTATCCATAGCCACACACTTCTCCCATTTGCATCCACTTTCTGGACCTCACTGGCACCTGAGTTTGGGGCCCTTAGACCTGACCTCCTTCGGAGCCAAGGCTTAGCCCAGATCTGGTGGCAGACCACTGTCAAGAGACACTCACCCTGCCAGGATATCCACAGTAACGGAGAAGCCGATGGAGAACGGAGCCAGAGGGCTCTGCGTCTTCTCGTTGATGGCGCCCATGCACACCGCCAGGGCCAGCAGTGTGGTGAAGATGATCTCTGCCCCCAGTGCCCTGGCCACCTGGCCGTGCTCCTGGACAGTCACGAAGGCCGCCCCAGAGGCATTCCAGAACCTCTCCTCTGTACTGACAGCCTGCAAAGACAGCCACTCAGCCTGCACCCAGACAGGGAGAGGAGGAGAGCCGAGCAGAGGGGGCCTACGAGAGCAGCCCAAAGAGCCCATCTGTAATTGAACAGATCAGGGTCAAAATCCCAGCTCCACCCATTTTTACTGTGTGACATCAACTAGACCTCACTGAGCCTCGCTTTGCTCATCTGAAAAACAGGGATTGCCCAGTACGGGCTCCAGGTGAAGCTTATATAACTTAGATGACTTCAAGATAAAGAAAACACACACATCTTAACCCTTAGAACTTTACACATATGACCAGGTGAGCACATCACTAGCCCACTATGGGACCTCAGAAGGAGCTTGTGTGAGGAGAGCCCTGAAGCTTAAACTGAATTTGCTGCTGGGGAAATCAGGCTCCAGTGAACATAGCTACAGCAGAGCAAGGCAAGGAACACATAAATTTAGGGTCTTCGGCTTACCAGCTTGTCTGAACTTGGGCAAGATGCTGTGTCTCTATGCCCATTTCCTCGCCTGTAAAATGCCAGGCATGGCTGCACTTATATGTAACATTCTGGGAGGCTAAGGCAGAAGAATCACAAGATTAAGCTGAGCAAGGGCAATTTAGCAGCTTTATGCTTAGTGCAAAGGCCGTGGGGTCAGTCCCCAGGAACACACATATACATACCCAAAGGGCAAGAGAAAGAGAAAAGAAACATGAGAAAGGAAAGAATGAAGGAAAAAAGGAAGTGACAAGGAGTCATGCACAGAGCAATAAAAATTCCGCAGCTAAGAGGAAGAGCCAACTTTCTTGGTTGGGTAGGAGGATTCTAAACATAAATTGAACAGCAACTCCCAAGGAAGGTAATGCAGTTTAAAGGCAGGCAGAGGAACTGATTCAAGAATTTTTCAGGGAGAATCATCAGATTCATATGGTATCCTCAGTCAGTGCTTCAGGAGACACTTGTAGACCAAATGGACAAATGAATGAGTGAATGAGTTAGGGAATGAAAAAAACATTATCCACATCTACTCTAAAGCCAGAAATGAGCTCAGGAAGAGACATTCCAACCCTGGGCTTGCTTCCTAGCTTGTCCAGGAGAGACCTATGTCCAGACATGGATGGAACAAGATAGCTTTGGAGGGAATGAAAGAACACCCCCACCCCGCCCCAGTAGAAAAAGACCACCCAATTCTACTGGCAAATACAAAGAGTCCAACATTTGCCCACATGCCTCTGCTCTCCACACCTCAGGAGCTCCATCAAAGCAAAGCCACTAGCCCAACCCCCTGGAGATCACCCACCTTGGCCAAGGCAGCCCCAATCAGCCCCCCACAGAGCTGGGAGATCCAGTAAGGGAGGAGCATCATCACGTTGAGGCCTCCAATCAGCGCAGCCGCCAGCGACACTGCAGGGTTAAAGTGTCCACCGCTGTAGCAGAACAGAGCGGAAGGAAGTCATGAAGCCAGGGTCCATGTTGAATAAAAGGCTGTGAGAGAATGCGTCCCAGCTGGTCTGCCAGGGTGGACTTGGGTCAGAGTCAGCTGAGGTCCCCAGACTGAGGAGTCAGATAGTGGGGTGAAGAATACAGGGGCAGAGCCTCCTTCCGGGAGGAACAGCCCCTACAGCCAGACACCAGGGTGGCCATAGGGGAAAAACGTGTTGGGAGACCATCCCTGAACTCCTCCCAGAACGCTTCAGCTCCCTCTGGCTCTTTAGAGATATGGTCACAGGTCACACTGAGGCCACGCTAGGCTCCAAATCAGCAGAGGCCTCATGGGTTGGTCATATGAATAGCCAGGTGCTGAGTAAGGGCCCATGATTAGCTGTACTACTGTGGGATGAATGTAAAATTGGAATCAGACATTCCAGATGGAAATGACTCTGAAAATCAGAGGTAGGGCTGGAGGTTCGTGGTCAGGTTGAGACTGGAAATCACAGTCTGGGGTATAGATGACAGATAGGCAGGTCAGAGACCAGAGTCAAAGGTAGATCAGGTGGTCTGGCCTCTCCATTGCTCATGGGTGAAGAAACCTCCATTTCACCAAGACATGGCCCCAGCCCCACTTTCCATACTAGTTCAACAGGATTCTATCAAATTGCCATTTTGATGGAAGATCTGTTTCCAGAGGCTGGCCCACTAAGTCCCCCTGGCTCCCAAGAATGGATATCTCTAAAGGAGAAAAATGACCCCAAAGCTGTCTGTGCCATGATCTCTAGCTGATAAGGCCATTGCAGAGACATAATAAAGTAATGCATGTACAGTGCATAACACTGTCAGTATAGTTAGTACGCAATAAAATGTTCACATTTACCACTGCACAGATACACTTGCTGTGGTCCCCCAGCTAAACAGTGGCAAATGCCGCACTCAATCCCAGATCCACCCGAACAGATGACCCTGTACTTTTCGTTTCACTCACAGCCTCCCTTGGGCATTTAATAAGATGTTAAAGTTTTCTTATGTTCTGATTTTCTCAGAAATGGTATTTCATTTTTTTTTAACTCAGATCCACTTGTTGAATGAGATTAAATACAGACCAACAATGTCCCAGATCACCCTTCCAGGTGCCTTATGCAAGAGATGAGATTGATTAAACATATGTTAAAGAAAACAAGAGACATTATGGTAGCCACTGTTGATTTCCTGTTGTCTTTTCTTGAAGTCCTGTGTTATTTGTGTGGTTTTACTCTGGTCTGTTTTGTTTTATTTCGTTTTGTTTGTTTTATTCTTTTTAAAGTAAAAAATAAAAAATAAAACGTGGTAAATGTTTAAATTTTTACAAATTTATTACATGAAAAGACACATTGCCGTTAATCCTCCTCAGAATACTCCCCCTCTCTTCAAACACACTTATCCCAGTGTTCTGGCCACTCTGTGAAGCCGTTCTGGAAATCTTCTTCCAGAGTGTCTTTAGCTGTCCTGTTATGGCTACCTCCTTGTCCTGAACTGATTAAAAACATTTACCTTTCATGGTCATTTTGATTTTGGGGAAGAGTCAGAAGTCACCTGCTGTCAGATCCAGTGAATAAGAGGATGAAGACACACCATCCTGTTTTTACAAATCTGCCTTTCTTTTGGATGGCACTTAGCAGCATTCACCATATTTTTTTGTCACATCTAGCAAACACTCATGAAACAGCACTTCAAGAACTGCTTCACAAAGCGGCAAGGATGAGAGAGTAAGTGTTTCAAAGTGAGGAGGAGTATTTTAAGGGGGATTAATGGCAACATGTCCTTTACTGTAAAATTGTTTAGTCACACCTGTATCTGTTTAATAACTTGGCTATCCTGACAAACAAAACCACATACACACACACACACACACACACACACACACACACACCCTTCCCAGTCCTTACCACTGAGCTCCCATCCAGAAACAGCAAAGGCAAATGAACACTTCCCCCTAGCTGCCCCTCCTCTCTGGGGGACTCTTGGCAGCCTGGGACCCCTGTAGGAGCCCATATACCTAAGCAGAAGCACATCTCTGCTTTCCCTAAGTGGTCTCCCAACAATATTTACAGCAGAGCAGTCAAGGCTGAGTAACTGATGTGTGCCATGTTCTTCACATCATTTTATTCTGTGTCCCCTTGTGAGGTGCTCAAGTTTGAGCCAGAGGGTTTGGTCTTGACTCCCAGCTCTGCCAACTTTCTACCGCTGGACAAGTGACACAGCCTTTCTCTTTCCCATAGGTAAAATGGGGACCCCACAAGATTGCATAAGGTGTAGCGATAAGTATCTGAGAGGTACTTAGAATATCACCTGGTACAAGGTTAGTGATCAATATGTGTTGACGTGAAAAAAACAATTAAAGAAATACACCATTATCTCCACATTATAAGTAGGGATGTTTGAGTTTGGAGAGTAACCTGCTCACAGGCTGCAAGCTAGCAGACAAACCCAGGTATCCTGACTTTCACCCCACAGTACCCCTTGCAATACTGAATATACTTAGGGTCCCCCAAGTTGGCAGCAGGCTGAATGCAGAAAGCTGGTCTCACCTGATGTTCCCCAGTGTGGCAATGATGAGCCCCAACGCCAGTCCATGGGCCAGGGCCGGCTGCAGCACCCCGGTGGCTGATCCATTCTCAATGACTGACAGGCACCCGATGAAGATGAAGAGCGCAGAGCCCAGCAGCTCAACCAGGCAGGGCTGCATGAACCGCTCATACCAAGACGTGCGACATCTGCCCCCCATGCTGAACTTGCCACTGCCACGTTGAGTGTCACTCATAGGTACCTGCCATTGGGAAAGGGAGAGGTGGAGGGAAGCCCAGACAGAAGCCCGCAGCCCCAGTCCTGGGTTGGAGCTCCAATCCAAGCTTGGAGGACAAGCTACCGCTGTGGCTCACCTCTCCAGACGTCAGGGTGAAGAGGCTTGGGGCTCGGGCTCCTGCCAGGGCTGCTGGGAATCGGCCTGCTGACCTGCACACACTGGCCTAAAGAACTCAGGATCCCGCTATAGGCTCTGCCCCTTTTAAAGTGACCAGAAGCTTAGTGAAGGTGTGGAGAAAATAATAAAGACTGAGTGGGTGGCCCTGCATCCAGGAGAGGAAGCTAATCTCAGCAGGGCTGGGCGGGGCGAGGGTGGGGGGGTCAAGGATTGCTGGGCTTTCTGCCAGGGAAGGGAAAGGCACTGGCTTTCTTCACCAGCTGGGCTGTGGAGATGGACACAGCTCCCTTGGAGAGCAAAGGTGACAAGCATCTATAAATAGGCACAAGGACGGCTGTCTGGGGGGGCTGTTTGTGTTATATAACAGCAAGCATACCTAGGCAGAGTGGCACGGGTCTATAATCCCAGCACTTCAAGAAGCTGGGGCAGGAAGATCCCAAGTTCAAGCCCAGCCTGACCAGCTCAGTGACTTAGTGAGACCCTATCTCAAAAATAAACAAAGAGTTGGGGCTGTAGCTCAGCGTGGAGGCCAGGGGTTTAATTCCCAGCACTGCAAATACATACATACATACATATGTACACAGCAAACTCACCTTCAGTCATTTTTCTACAGTCCCCACAGACATCTCCTCCTATCTGAGGCCCAGTCACCTGTGCTCACCCCGAGAGACTGAGCCAAGACTGACTGTGCAGATGATGGTCCCACACAGGACAGAATAGCAGAGATAAAGTGGCACTGTTGTGTAAGTGTACCCTCAGGACCTTTGGACACAGGCTGCCTGCATTTTTTTTTTTTTTTTGCCCCGGTACAGGGGATGAAATCCAGAGTTTCAAGCATGCACTTAACCACTAACTACATCTCCCATGCAGGCTGCCTGGGTTGACATCCCAGCTCTGTCATGAACAGGCTGTATAACCTTGAGGACATTACTTAATCTCTCTGCACCTTCATTATCTCATCTCTGAGCCCATCTCTCTAAAAGTTTTAAATGAGTTAGTATATGTAAAGTGCTTAGGACAATGCCAGCCACATGATAGACACAATGCTCATGTCTATTCCTTTAGAATACACCAATAAAAATGGTGTATAAATATTAGATATCATTAATATTTATTGAGCACTTTCATTGTGCCTGGCATTAGGCGAAGGCTCATGTGTATTATCTCATTTTGACCTCACAACTACACTGTGAGACAGGACCTATTTTTATAGTCACTTTACAGACAAGAAAGTAGAGTTTCAGGAAGATTGACTTTCTCAGCATCACACAACATATGTGATTGTAAAACTTGTGGGCTGTCACAAAAGGGCATTGTGATTCCACTTACGATGTACACACAGTAACCAAATTTATAGGTACGAAGAGTTGAATAATGGCTCGCAAGCCTGGAGATGAGAGTGGGTGGAAGGATGGCATTTAATAAGTACTGAGTTTCAGTTTGGGAAAATTAAAATGTTCTGGAGATGGATGATAGAGTTGGATGCAAAATAGCATGAATGTACTTAACATCATCAAACAGTACACTGGAAAATGTTAAAATAGTAAACTTTATGTTATACGCATTTGACCACTATTGGAAGAAAAAATACTTGTAGGCTAACCTACTCCACTATTTTCCAAGATGGATGGATGGGTGGGTGGGTGGATGGATAGATGGGTAAAAGACAGACAGAAAAAATGGTAAGATAGGTTTCCTTATTCATTCATCCAACAAATATGTAAATAGCTGCTGCTATTAGTCTGTCTCTATTCTGAGTTGGCTGGAGATGAACAACAATCATGCAAGTAGAGGATTCTGCTTTGGACTAATGGCTACTATTGAAGAATTTGTAGGTATAGAGATAGAGAACTAACGTTAGAAACAAGGGAGTTTTAATAATAATTTCTACCATTTACTGTTCACTACATATCCAGTCCCCTGCTGTTTCTATTCACAACAACCCTTTGAGAGACATCCTGTTCCTTATTATCCCCACTCCCTCATGATAAAAATGAGGCACAAAGAAGTTAAATGATTCCCTCATGGCAGTGTAAATTAAAAATATCTGCCTCAGGAAAGAAGTGGATACAACTGGACAAGGGCTCTGTAGTTTGCTGACAGCCTTGTCAGACAGTGACCCCAGAGAACATATGGCCTCTGTTGAACATCTGTATAACTCCAAGGGCTTAGGAGCTGCTTACTTGCTGATTATCTTGAAATCTGTTCTCTCCCTTTTTCTACCCTATGGCTCATGTACAAGATGTATCTTAGACCTTCCTTTTCTGTCCCCATAAACAGCAAGATAAAATAGTCATCCAACCCCCAATTTTGCTATCTCCTTAGTTCTTTGCCCAAACCCTTCCAGTGTGGCTTCCAGAGCAGCTGTCTCCTGTTTTCACCCAGGCTTTCATCACGTGTTGCTTTAAAAACAACAAACAAACAAACAAAACTAGCATGCTAGTTTTGCACACCAGCTAGAACCCCTGAGCTAAACCCATCAGATTCATTCCACCAGTACTTACAGAAACCCATCAGATTCATTCCATCAGTACTTACAGTAACTTGCTGTTTTCCCCACTTCATAGGCAAGAACACCCTGCTGGTTTTGCTAGAACAACTTCTCATCTAACCTTTGCCTCAGTCATTTTTTATACATTCCCTTCATGCTGGAGCCATCAAGGCACAACTTAGCCATGGAGGATAGATTTGAGGATCAGAACTCTCTTTTACATACTATCTGGTCTGTCAAGCTCAGTCTCTTCTGCAAGAGTGAGCTGAGGCAATGCCGATCCCCAGAGATGTGTTCTGTGCATGAACTGAGACAATGCACATGGCATAGGACCCAACTCAGAGTAAAATCCAATGATCATACTGAGGCATGGATATGACATGTGTTAGAATAGGCCAACTACTATAACAAATACTTCTCCCCACACTACAATGTCTTAATATAATAAACATTGATTCACTGTCCCCATAACAATCCATAGCAGGCTTTCTACCAAGTGGTGACTAGGGACCCAGCTTAGTGCCATCCTGTAGATCTACCTTCAAAGTCCTGGATCTTCTCCAGCAAATGGAGAGAGTAGGTACGCAGGGTCATGTGAGAGAGTGCTGGAAATGACCACTCTCTCTGCCAGCTACCTTGATGGGCTGGAACGTGATCACAAGGCTTCCACTTAACTGCAAAAGAGTATGAAAAACACAGCCCAGCTGTGTACAAAGGAGAACGAAGAAAGGTATTGTGTGAATCTTAGGCGATTATGACCTCATTGTAGTTGTCCCACAGGTTTCCCATCCAAGTCCCTCCCTGACTTACACGCCTTCCATAGCTCCTAGGCAAAACCAGAATTCCTTAGCTGACCTGGCCTCAGGCCCTATCCTCTGATTCATCCCCTGTCACATGAACCCTTACAGTTTACAAGGCAAGACACACACTCCCAGCCCTCCCTGTCAGCACCACACTGCCCTCTTACAGTCCTTCATTCAAATCTCAAATCAGGTACCATTTCCTCACTGATTCCTGGGCCAACCAGATAATCAGTTCTCTAGACATTCACCTTCTTCACTAGAGTTACAGATGGATTCCAAAACCACTGGCTCTCCAGAGAAAATCAGACCATCATTCAAGTAAAATAATATATTTCCCCTACATGAGAATTTTTCCATTGCTTGATGTTCACATACACCCTGTACTGGCCTTGAAAAAACCACTAAAAAACCTAGAGGATGAGGGAGATGGTATTTTCCTAAGGAATTCTTTGGGTGGCAAACATCCCAGCCTTCCATTCCCTGGTTGGCATGATCAAGGCTTTTAGTTTGTATCCCTATTTGGATGGCAGAAGTTCAAGATGTCTCTACAATTACCACCAGGTCCAAATGGTCACATTTTATCCTGGGAACCTGCCCTTCCTCCTTTCTTGCAATGACAGCTACACTGTCATGCAAGAATAAAGTGCCAGTGCCTTGGCATCATAAAAAGACCATGAGGCACAACTTGTCAGAGAATGATTCCTTGGCGACATTACCAGCCACCAAATCAGCCTCCAGACTACCTACTTCAGACTTCCTGTCAGATTAACCTGCAGTTCCCAAGTTGTGTGCAGCAGCGCCCTCATGAATCATGGAGGGGCTATATATGTAAAATTTTCAAAGGCACTATAGTGATACTTAGTAGCTGTCAGGTACTGTCTGAACTACTAGCTCAAGAAAGTTTACTTCTTTAATACTAGACAGCACTACATTTGTTTCAGTGAAAACATATCTTTGTGAAAGTGGTTTATAGCAGTTGCCACAATAAAACCCAAGTGCCCCAGAAAGATCAATGTAGAAGACGTGAGTGTGGCAGTGTGCAATCTGTGTGGTGTTCCAAAGGACACACGTGTCGTGTCATGTCATGGTGAGGAACTGTAGTAGTTAAGAATGAAAGGTAAGGAACTCAAGAAATGACTTACTCAATCACCATTACCTAAACATGAAGTAAAGACACAAGCAAAATATGTGTTCTTCAATACATGTGTATTATTCAGAGTATATGTATTATTTTTGATGTATACTTTTATATAAACACACAATACATGTGTACTTTTTCAATATATAGTATGTGTTTATTTTTCTATAGGTCTGTTTTTTTTCAAATGGCTACGAAGTTGTCAGCATGTAAGTATTTACTAAGATTTTGGACCTAAATACATAACAAAAAGAACTATTAAATAACCCTTTTGACTAAGTGCAGTGAAGTTTGGGAACTTCTGAAATACACAATGAACTGAGTGTAATGTCACATATCTATAGGAAATCCAAGCACTGAGGAGACAGAGGCAGGAAAATCGCTGCAAGTTCAAAGTCAACCTGGATTACATAGCGAGTTCAAAGTCAACCTGAACTACATAATGAGACTTTTTCTCAAGACAAAACAGAAAAAAGAGAGAAAGACAGAGAGACAGAGAGAGAAAGAGACAGAAACAGACATAGAAAGGAAGAGAGAGGGAGAGAGAAAGAGAGTGGGTAGAAGAGAGACAGATTGAGAGAGATAGAGAAAAGAGAGACCTATTTCTGGGACTTTTAGAAAAGAATATTTCTAGCTGATGTATCATCCCATATATTCCAGGGATATGAGACTTTCAGTGTAATAAGTATTCTTGAAACTGGTCTGCAATTTGAATGCATATTCTTTATACTTCAGATCAATGCTGAGATTTAAACTCAGTGGACAATCCCAGAAATTTGAAGTGATGCCAAATGGGTGGCATGTGCCTGTAATCCCAGCACTTGGGAGGTTGAGGTAGGAAGATTGCCATGAGTTTGAGGACAGCCTAGGCTATATAGTGAGCTCAAAGCCATCTGAACTATAGAGGAAGACTTTGTCTGAAAAAAGAAAGAAATTTGAAGTGAATACCTTACTCTCTGAATTTCATGGGTTTCCATGGAAATAGTTCCGCTATCATTTGCAGGCTGTGATGTCTTAGAGTTTGTGTCAACATGGTTATTGGAAATGAGTCTTGTTTTCACCTCTCTATCCACTCAAAGTGGCAGGGCTCATCTGAACCTGGGCAATGTTTTCTCTTCTAGAAGTCACTAAGACCTTCTTGGCTCCCACAGTGTCAAAGTGTAGAATGTGTTTCAAGTCACTGATAACCAGATGTGTTGTTTCTTTCGGAACCCTTGACAGTCAGAAAGCTGTCTGTTACATCTCCTCTGCAAGGGTTCATCTTCTCTTCCCTGTGTATTTTGACAATATACATGCTAGTAAAAAAATGACTACCATTAGCCAGGGACATTAAGGTTCGCCTATAATCTCTGCACTCTGGGAGGCTGAGGAGGAAAGATGGTAGGTTCAAATTTTGAGACCCTGTCTCAAAATAAAAAATTTTTAAAAGGGCTGGAGATTAGCTCAGTGTGAAGGCCCTGGGTTCAATCCTCAGTACAAAACAAAAGAAGAAGGCTAGCATTTGCTAAGAATCTACTAGAAGCT
>PVJX010037734.1:0-16248 GCA_004027295.1 Dolichotis patagonum
AAAATAATTAACAAATTTTGATATCAAAAAACACATTGAAACCTCTCAAATGCAATTAAAGTTTAAAATGTAATTCAAATATTAATATACAATGAATTTTTGTTCTTTATAATTCCTGTGAAAGTTATAGTTACATACCTGTATATCAGATTTCTTTCATTCTGTGGTTTAAAGTAAGCTATTGCCTAAAGCATGGTAAAATAAATTTTAAATGCTGATGATGTTCAGCAAGAATAAATTATTCATGGCATATTATGAAGAAATTCATGCTTTAACATGAGGTCTGAATGTACTTTCACTAGTTATGGTTCATTAATTATTAAACATTTTAATAAAATATATGAAAATCTTAGATAATTACTTTTCAATATCCCTAGTCATTTAAATATTTTTGATACATAATTAATAAATATTGATATCCAAATCATTAAATTGTTTCTCTGACCTTTGCTAATGCTTATGGCATAGATTTAATAGAATTGATGTCTAATACTAAGGAGGTGTTTATTAAACACATAAAAGAATGTTGAAATATCTTCTAGGTGAAATGTCTTGCAAATGATACAAAGACCAATCTCTTTGTGAAAAGAGAAGCAAATTCTGAACTTCAGATTTAAACTCCCTCTTTTATACCCAAACATTACAGAAGGACAAAATGCAATTTCCATGATACACGTATAGAAATGCAAACACCATAAGACTTTTATACCTATAAATGGGAAACATTTCTTACGTTACCAAATGTATAAATGTTGTTAATATAAAGTAACAAGAAACACACTGAAATATCTAACATTTCATGCTCCCAGTAAAAGTGTATCAAGATGCCATATGAATGTAATTTTTAAATTTTCCATTTTAAATGACTGTAATAAAGATGATATTTTTCCCTCCTCACTCGAAAGGAAAATACAAAACAGAAAGCCATCTCTATATTTAATGAAAATGGAAAATACCTTAGGCTGAGTGGCTCTTTAAGAGAGGGTGATAGCAATTGAGAGAGGGGAGTAATGTGATGCATGAAACTGTTCTCACAAATGTTACCTAGGCTGCAGAGCACGGATAAACCACTTACAAAGCAGCACACTGTGATAAGTTACACAATGAGAGAATCACGCCTCTGCACATACCCACACTGCAAGTTCTTTTATAGAATTAAAAAAGCAGTAGAGATGGTATCAATGTCAGGTGTCTGAGGAGAACTGATTGCTAAAATAATTTTCTAACATACCAAGCTGTGTACTGTGGATTCTTTCTGGTCTGAATAATGATTTGAACCTTCACACCACAAGTCTGTTAACACTGAGTCAAATTAACTAAATATCTATTTAGAATGAATAATGAAAAAAAGAAACCAAGGTAACATTAATAAAATAATACTATGAGAATGAAAAGTGCAAAATAAATTAAATCAAGGGAAATTAAAGAAAAGTTCCCAAGCAGGGCATTGCAGCACACATCTGTTATCCCAGCACTTGAGAAGCCGAGTCAGGAGGCGCGCCAGGAGTTTAAGGACAGCCTGGGCTGCATAGTTCAAGGCCAGCCTGAATTACAAAGACACTGTCTCAGACAAACATATGGTCAAATAAATGATTCCCAGAAATTTTAATAGAAAGTAAATTAAGTTACGGTTATATATATTGTTATGAATCAATAAAATGAATCCTTAAAACAATGTTTTACACACCTGAAGACTATTGTAATGGTTGACACTTGTGTTAAATTGAGAAGTTTAGAAGTTTAACTGAGGGGCTCAGCAGGGCAGTCCTGAGCCTGTGCAAGAGGAAGGCAAGGAGATGGTGTGGGTGCTACCCCTGCCCTGGATGTAGTCTTCTTACAATATGAGGGAGGAAAAGAGGCTTGCATTTCCCATCACTTTGTTCTTTTTGCTTTTCCTGTCTTCTGTTGCCTTGAACTGTTGACTCTGTGCCACACTTCCATTCCTTGAAGCCACCTAATTATGGACTGAAACCTTTACAAACTGTGAGCTAAATAAACGTTTCTTTCTTTATTTTGGGTGCTGAGTATTTTGTCTGAGCAATGAGAGAAAAGTAGCTAAGACAACTATGATAAGAAAACAATTGCTATCAAAATATGAGGTTACTGGCTGGATGTGACGGCCTAGACCTATAATCCCAGTACTTAGAAGACTGAGGCAAAAATAAAGCAAGTTCAGGCCAGGCTGGATAACACAGGGACACCTTTTCTTAAATAAGTAAATGAATGAATAAATAAATAAAACATACACACATACATAAAAATGGAAGAAAGAAATTAAGGTGACAAGAAGCAAAGAAGAGATTGTAGCATATAAAAAACTTCATATAAACACAAAATCTAAACACTTGAAAATTAAGTAATTTAATTGGATAATAAACTTGTGTAAACCATAGGTAAATACTAAGATCAGTGTGTACATAGTAGGTATGAAGAATAAATGAATTATATAGCTAGGAATCTGATTGATTTCCCTGAAAAAATGTACCTGAAATAATGGACCAGAAAAAAAAATGACATAAAGAGGTAACTCATGGAATTGAAATCCAGTAATAAGGAACACTCTAATGCAACAGGGAATATGATTTACAGCATCTCATGGGAGGGACAGATACACAGAGGGACCCCTGTGGAGGAGTATGGTGTCTACCATTGAATGTGAATACAAAGAACAGGTGCACTGATTCAACATGCCAAAAATTTACCAAAATCAAGAGAAGAAATTAAGAGAGGAAAAAAAGGTTCTGCTTGTAATTTTAATATTTATGCTGCTAGACAAATGTATTAAAAGTTTTTAACTGAAGAAGGTAGGGCATGGGAACTTCGTAGAGTCAGTAACTTACCAAAACATGAACAAGTCCAATGAGTTTAGTCTACAAGTTTCCTCCATAAGGAAAACAAACAAGCCAACAACAACAACAAAAAAAAACTTTCATGACACAATAAATAACAAAATCTTATCAAATTTTGAAACACAGTTTTTTAACATGTTTGATGATATCATTAAATATAACAAAATTTAATTAAAATTTAGTTAAAATTTGATATTCAAAATTTAGATCAGGGTTGAGGATATAGCTTTGTGGTCACACTCAAGAACAGGGAATTGTTCCACAGTATAGAGAAAAATATGGTGAGAAAAAATAATTAAATTAAATGAAAAGAGCTATCAGTTTTATTGAATAGCTAACAAATATAAATACTAAATAGCATCAATATTCATATAATAAAAAAATAAAAACACAGAAATGTATTTGTAATAATGCAATTATTCCTTTCATTATTACAATATTTATTATACACTTTGGATCTTATTATTCTGTCAGTTTCTTATCATTATTTCTTACTCTAGAGAGACAGTATGATATTTACAAATGTCAATCTGATTTATTTCACTTATGAGGATAGCCTCAAGTTGTCTCCATTTACTTAAAAGGCCTCAAGATCATCCTTTTTATAGCTGAGTAATATTCCATTGTATAAAAATAACACATCTTTTTCATACATTCTGCAGTTGATGGGCATTTGGTTGTTTCCAAGATTTAGTTATTACAAATTGTGCTGCTATAAACATGGGTGCACATATATCACTGACATGAAAGTGCTAGAAAGGAAAGAACTAATTGTACTATACACATGTAGCTGTATGTATAGGTATGCAAGATAGATAATCATACTACTTTTTGTTAGTTCATCAAACAAGTTACTATTAAGTTTATGCTGCCATTGTTTGTCTATTCATTTTTATGCCTTGATTTTGTAAGTTGAACAATTACTTCTAAGATAACAATATGTAATATATCAACTAGTGATTATTTCTTAATTTTTTTTGAAATTCTATAATATTTCTACCTTTTTTTGTTTTGCTTATTTTAAAATAAATTTCATGAGCAGTGAGTGACCCAGGGAGACAACCAGGTAGCCAGCGTCTCCCGAGATTGGCTCCATGTAGGAACTTAGGGCACTGGGCAACAAAGCAACTTGCTCACCCCCCTGGTAAGCAGCCATGGCTCAAGCGAGTGGCAGGTGACCTAGGCAAAGAACCACCAGCGTCTCCTGAGATCCACGCCATGTTGAAACTTAGGGCGCTGGGCAACAAAGGAACCCGGTCGCTTCCCTGGTAGGCAGCTGTGAGCCTACCAGCACACAGCCTGCAAATCAAACATCCCTTCTCACCCACCATGACCCATTAGCAAATGGGAGCCAAAGGTCTGAGAATCTCTTTGGAGGATGACCTTATGCAATATAGTAAATGGGGGGATTTCCTTCTATCTCTTTGGTAGCAAATATTGTTATTGCTGTTTTGCTTTGTTTTGATTAATTGTATTGCTTCATTGAATACTCTGTTTTGATAGGCTTTATGATGTTCTGTATTTGGTTTGATTTTGCTATAACTGATTGGAAGGATAACTATTGTGAAGACAATGAGATATTCTATGGTATCTATTACTGCTATCCTGGTACCTGTTGTGAAGTTCTTTACCAATTTCACTGCACTGTCTCGATTGGCTTTCTTATGTCTTGTTCTGTTGTATTTTACTACTTTCAAAATTAAATTAAAATGAAATAAATTTTAATAAAGAATGCAATTATCAAAACCAGCATATTACTGTTTTCAGAATTATAATTAATACCCAACTGAAATTTAGCAAACTTTAAAATCAGGAATGTACCTCCATTTTAATTTTGTAACCACATGAATAAAATTTGATCTTGTATAAGGGAAGTGCAATGTTTAACAAATGAAGATATTTATATGTATGTAATGATAAAATTAAAAGATTGAAAGGAAAGAGCAAAATATTAGATAAATAACTAAAAATAAAACTCGATAGACTCTGTTATAGGAAAGAAGTAAGAGGGATGCATTGGTCATTTCTCATACAATTTAAAGTTAAAATCCAAACCTACATACTTCAAAATGTGCCATGATTGAATATAAGATTTTTACAGAGGTAATTTGGTTAAAGTGAGGTAATTAAGGTAGGTGTTCATGTAATATGACTGGCCTCTTTATAAGAAAAGGTAATTTGGACACAAGGACAGAGGAAAGACAAGGTAAAGTGGGAAAAAAAACCTACCTAAAATTCAGTACAAGAGACCAGTCATAGAGAGTTCCCTCACAGGCTGCATTGGGAACTAGTGGACCTTTGATCTTGGATTTCTTGCCTCCAGAACTGTGAGGGAACACATTTCCATTGTGCAGGTCATCCAACCTGTGACATCCTATGACACCTAACCTAACAAACTACATTGAAAGAATCAGGAATTCTATGTTTTAAATCTTGCAATTATGATTATGGTGCAGTTGTTATTTGGGGAGAAAGACAAGAAAATAAGGATCATGACAATAGGAAATCACAACCTTGATTATCAGTGGAGAACAGGGCAGAAAAGAGAGTACTTTAAAATGAACTAAGTGAATTACCAACTTCATCTAAGATTATGACATGTTGAGTGTCATAAATAAGCCAAAAATTAGATCCTTTCAAGACATCCTATTACAATATTACATGCACACCAATATTTGTAGCATCATAATTCACAATAGCTGAAATTTAGAAATGGCCTATATGTATACCAGCCAATGAATATATAAAGAAAATATGATATTTAGGCACAGTGGAGTAATACTCTGTAATAAAGAATAATAAACTTGGGTCATTTGTAGGAAAATGGATTCACCTTGAGACCATAATTCTAAGTGAAATAAATCAGACAGGCTTAAATATTGTATGGTTTCTCTTATATGAGAAAATAAAAATGTAGATAAGGTACAAAATAAAAGATAGATAATAGGAAATATGGAGATAGACCTTTTGCAAATCAGAAGAGAACCAAGAGATGGAGGGAGAGTTCACAAAGAGGTAGGTAACGGATGGAAAAATAATTGACATCATTTAAGTACATGCAGATTTTATTTGAAGTAAAACAAAAAGATGCAGAAAAATTGGAATAAATAAGTGTCTAGAAACCATTGTTTCTAGAGAGCAGAGTGGGAAAGATTTAGAGGATAAAGGGGATAGAAGAGTCATGAATTAGATAAATAGGTGTACAAAATTACACAGGTTTTATTGAAAGCAGTGCAAAGATTACCTTGAGAGTCCTGGGATCCTGTGACTCATGTAAACATAAACTCAAAGTATAAATAGATTAATTGGGATTGTGGAATGCAGAATGTTGTGGTAAGTAATCATTTTATATTTCATAAATATATGACTTACATACATATATCTTGTATATTTGCAGAATATCAATGCTTGCCATTATTTCATTCTGGGTAGCAGTTTTCTAATTAAAATGAAAATCATTATGCTATCATTATTTTATATGTGACTTTATATTTAAATTTTTATTAGTATACAATTGGCACAAGAAATTAGCCCAATACAATAGACTAGCGATATGGTTTACATACAGCACTAGAACTTATTCCTCCAGTGTAGCTGGCATTTTAAACTCTCCCAGTCTCTAGTAAAAGCCTTTCTGCTATTTTTTATGGGAAATTGTTTGTTTCCAGACTCCACATATCAGTGAAATCCTGAATGATTTACCTTTTTGTGGCAGACTTCACTTAAAGTAACATGTCCAGTGGGATCCGTATTATTGCAAATGGCAGAATCTCCTCCTCTTTGAGGCTTGCTACAGTGCACGTGTTTCTTTTTCCATTTATTCATTACTGATAACTTTTGCTGCTTCCATATTTAACTACTGTGAATTATGCTGAAATATATATGGAAGATCAAATATCTCAACCTAATAATTTCAGTTATTTTGGTTATATATCCAAAAATGAGTTTGGTAAATCACATAGTTATTCCAGTTAGGAAAAACTCTATGCAGGTTTTTCACAATGGTTGTACGTTCCCATCAAGTGTGTATATCTTGATCAACACTCATTATCAATATTCATTTTAATAATAGTGATCTTAACTTGTAGTGTGATATCTCACTGTGATTTTAATTTACAATTTAGTGATGATTAGAGATACTGAACATTGGCCCGAGGATTTAACTCAGTGGCTTAAGCGCCTGCCTGGCAAACTTTAGGTTGTGAGTTTGATCCCAGGTACCAAAGGGAAAAAAAAAAAAAAGAGAGAGATACTGAACATTTTTCCCATTTGTTTCTTTGCCATTTATATCTCTTCTTTAAAATGCAAGACAAAGACTGAATAAACAATACTACTTAAATAAAATGAGTACAGTGAAGGACACATTAATCTTAATCCTCCTCAAAATACCACTCACTTGTTCTTAGCACACATTTCTCATCATTCCTGCCATTTTCTGAAGCATCACAGGACATAATCTTGCATGGGTGTCTTTAAGAGACCTGATCAAAAATATGATGAATCTGCTGCAGCCTACACTTGAAATGCATGGTTGGCTCACAAAATGTGGTATGTCCTCGTGCATCTTACACCCAGATTGTGGCACTGAAAGACTTCGGACTCTTTTCCAAATTAAAAATGTTTTGAATACATCTTTGTATGTCTTTTTCCATCTTTGCCTACTTTTAACTAATAGAGGTGTTCCTCTTTTGAGTTCCTTTTATATTTTAGATATTAGCATTGTAGTAGGTGCATATTTGCAAATATTTTCTCCAGTATAGAGCTCCTCTCTGTATTCTGTTGTTTCTTGTGGTTTGTGTAAACTTTAGTTTCATAGTCATTTGCTTATGTTTGCTTGTGTTGCTTTTGCTATTGGAAATCTGAGTAAATGATCATCTAGAGCTGTGATTGCAACAGGTATTTCCCTCTAATATCTATAAAGGTTCAGTTCGTACATTTAATTAAAATGGTATTGAACTAATATTTGAAAGGGTTTCCAAAGAAAGGCAGTTTATAACTGGGGAAAAGGCTGGGCTTTTATTTTGAAAATAAATGTAGATCTGTTTTACCTCCTTTGGTTAACAAGGTTAAAGGCACTACATTCTGAACATGATTTATAGAGTTCAGTGACAAAACATATTATTCAAGGCCCTACTTGAACTTAAGGTGATTTATTAGGCTTGGTATAATACTGGGTTAATGAATCACAGCTATGTAGAATTTTGTGGTCTCTGAAATTAAGGGTAAATATAACAGACCTATGAAGTGAAAGATACATAATTCATCTAATCTTTAAAGACAATTGATGTGCCTGGAATACTTTTATGGTCTGTATTAAATCACACTTTCATTTTAGGTCTAGTATTGTTAACTATCAGTCACTATCATATCCTGAAAGAATTATTGAGTGGGTAGAGGAATGAACTAACACAATTACTCTCTGACTTGCTCCTGTGTTTATAATTATAATACAATATGCTAAGATTATGCAAACATGGACAACATACAAGATACAAACCATGGCTTTTATGGAAGCTTGTCTACTAAAATTTATAGTTGTTTCCCTTCTGCATCTATACAACAGCTACAAATAACGCAAGGATGTGCCCAACTTCGTAGTATAAATGATGTGCTAACTAGTTTTGTTCTGTTGATTGCCTTCATTCTCTTATTTGACAAGGATTTCTCTTTAACAATAGGCATGCAGTGTCATTTAAAATGGATTTGATAATTACTATTTAGCAAAATCTATTGTTGGCATCATCAATTAAAGATTAAAACCAAGTTTGACCTTGAAAAGAATAAACAATAAAAAATATAAATGATTTTTTTCTAATAAAATAGATATAGATTATGAGCTACTTTTGAAGTTTTCACTGAAAGGATAATGTCATCACCCTTTGAGAAATAACGTTATTAATTCACTTTTTATTTCTCTAGTTTCTTTAAACAGAACATGTGCAGTGAGTGACATCCATTAGCATTCTTTACCATTTCATTATTCCATTGTTTTAGAATTTAAAGAATTTGAATTAGACTTGTGAATATTAAAGATTCCTACTGGGAGAAAGAATTGAAGCACAGCAAGTAACCCAGGCAAAATGGATAAAACCCTGCTGGCATTTTCAAACCTGAGCCAGATTCTAGTGAGGACATTAGTACCAAATTGTCTAATTCACACCTCTATACATGATGCCAAATACTCACTTGTCTTGGTCTTTGTGAAAATTATTTGTGTCTGTGTTATTTTTTGAGGAGGTTAATTAATCTTAGGTTTCTAAAGTCCTTCTTTATATTAAAAATAATCGAGTGCTTTATAAGTCTTCACTGAAGAAAAAACAAGGGAAACTGAATTGGAAAGTTAAGTCTGTTGTTTATTACACACCAAGTAAAAAGAAATTACAAAACTTCAATAACAAAAGACTATTAAATATCTTGACACTACGGCACAGTTAGTGACATTCAAATTGCACAGTACAAAAATATACCAACTCACTTACATGATAAGACAAGAATAGTGTGGTTTCAGAGTAGTGTTCCTTGCAGGCTCAAATGACATTTTAACAGTTCACTTTGCTTCTGATTCCTGATTCTTTTTCTGTGTCAGATACAAATACTACCTAATGTAGAATGCCATGTGCTATGCATCTGACTTGCACCTTACCATATAGACAAGCATAATATCACATGGTACACCATACCTTCCACTTGCAAGAAATTTATATTAATGCACAGAAAACAGACATGTAGTTATGAAATACTTCAAAGTAAAAAGAAACATGATTTCATGACGACATATCTTATGCAAAGAATAAGTGCCACTGAAACTCCAGTGAGAGCAAGATTTACTGGAGAAAGCCTTTGGTCCATGTGCAGACTTCCTCACTGCTTTTTACTGGCCCTTTACATAGCAAAGAGTCTACATTCAGGGCTTGTGCTCCTCTCTGAAACCTTGCATCCATTTGTTGAATATATGCTGAGTCACTTTTGAATTTAACAAATTTGGCATGATTCCTGCAAAACATTCTTACTGATTTAACTGAATCCTAAAACTTTCTAAATAGCTTATATTTGATCTTGATCAAGAATCTTGATTTCAAACTCCAATTTCCCTTCTGCGAAAACAGTGAATAATCATAGTAACTACGGTCAAGTGACATGTGTGTTAATCCTCTCTTTTGTGCAATACTTAGTGGGTTCATTTATAGAAAATATTTTAAATTGATATATTTTGAATAGAATGAAACAATGATAAATATTTGGGATTTTTTAATACATTAAAATAAAACCTTCAATCTTAGATTTTATGTACTATGAAAAATGTTTTTAAAAATGTATTTCTACATGGATGTTCTACATTTTTTCCCCTGAAATCAGTTTCTGCTTAGCTGTTAATTTGGTGATGATAGCAATTTAATAAGAATCTCTAATCTACAAATATTTTATTTACTCCACTTGAGAAGTAACCAAATGTATATATTTATATTTTTTGGCAGATAATATTTGCCAACAGAAATTATAACAAAATGGATATTCAATGAAAATCACACACTGTGATATGTTAAAGAAATCTAATACCAATTTCAAGTACTTTTCTCAGTTTGTACTATATTTTGAGTGTGATATAAAAATAGTATATTGAAATAACAATTTTTGGTTTCTTAAGTCTGTATATCTCAGACTTTTTATTTTCGTTGCTTCATTTTAGGTATTGGGAGTAAAGTCAGGGGCATCAGAGGAGGAACAGTTCATGGTATGGTAGGGAGAAGGCAGAAGTAGGAAACAGCAGAAGCAAGCCTGCCTTCCTTCTCTCTGTTTATATTCCATCCAGGCTGTAAACCTATTCATTGGTGTCAGTCACACCCAAGGTGGGGCTTCCATTATCCACACCCTTAATCCTGTATCACACACCCTAGATCCATCCACCTCTGAAAAGCTTCCTTTATGAATGCATGAAGCATTGGGAGGATATTTAGATACAAGACACAACACCGAGGGTGAGCTATATAAAACAGGCCTTGAAACTGAACCTTCTTGCATTTTTTTGTGGTCCAGAAAACATGCACATCACACTCGGTTGTTTCCTAGGATACACAAGCTTGGAGACAGAAGCAACAGTCTAAAAGAGACAGAAGTGGGCTTGAGACAATGCAGCTGGCAGTGGCAGAAAAGACTGAAACATAAGAGTGAGAAGCTAGGTTAGCCAGGAAGCAGTACTAGGTTCTAAGAAAACTGAAGAAGCACAGATTAAGGATTATACTGTTGCATGGGGAGGTGAGTCCTTAAAAGGAAATGTGTCTCCCAATATTCTGCAAGTCAGGGAGAACTCCACTGAGTTTCTCTTGAGTCTGTTGGAAGGATATTCACACTTACCGGGATAAATGAATCTCTAAAATTAATTGTTTCCCTGATTGGTGTAACCAAGACCAATCAGGGCCTTAGTTTTTGTTTCCAGGAGGAACAAAAGGGCCTAGGGACACACAGTAAATGCATGCAAAAGTTTCACAAGAGGAGACTTCAAGTACATACTGCAAAGTAAGCCTGTGGTCATTTCTATACATATCAGCCACGCAGGTTGTACCCTATGTCCCTGCCTAACCCCTCCCCCAACTGTCATAATACCTACCATAGCTTCTACTAAAGCTTCCAACTGGTCCAAATTAGAAACACAAAGCATTGAGTATATAGGGCATGTAGAACCACATGGTATTTATCAGGGGCCTAGCCTAGGACCACTGACCTCCTGCTTAGGGGTACAATGATGGAATAAAACACAGACAAGATATATATTTACACCAGGATGGTCAAAACCAAATAAGGACTAAGACCCAAAGACCATGTCTTTGGCTTTTATTAGGTTCACAGCTTGACTGAGGGGTGTCCTGCAGGGCTACAGGAAGTGGTGGAGGTGATGCTCTGATACAATCTAGGTTAAAGGCTTGAGGAACAATGCATTTTTGGAAAAGCACACAGGAGCAGATCATGGTTAACTACCAGTTTGATTATCTGCCAATTAGACTACTGCACTAGAAAGAATTTAAGTGAGTCTTCTTCAGTTGCATTATTGTGCTTTGAGGCACCAGAAATTCACCGTCTGTTTGTGAGACTCAGCTGGTTTAAAGATTAACCTGTCTGTAAGCTAGCCACAGGTCCTAAGATAGACTCTCAATTTGTTTTTATGCCAATTTATTAATATTAATTATCTGCTCTATATGACATCAAGCTGGTCTTCAGAAATACTGTGTGGAAATGAGGAAACTTTCCCCAAATCATGAGGAAATGTTAAGGCCTTATCTTCTGTTATCAGAAGCCCACCATGATCCGTGGAGATGGACTACCAAGAGTGATGTAAGTACAATTCTCAAAAAATTCTGTATTTAGAAACACTGAATGTCACTTAAAGAGTTTCACATACAAATATATTTGATGAACTACTATGAAGAAAACTACATTTCTATCACTGGTAATTTTTGAAGAGCTGGTAAATTGTAAATAAATAGTAGCTCAATTTTCTTGCAGTTTAGGCTTATATGTGAATACATAGCATGTGCATTTTATCTAGACAATTGACCACACTCTTCTAATGTGGCAGTGTTAATTTATATTATTTTCTGGTGCATCTAGACATTTTTACATGTGTATATATACATCACTTTTTGCATATATGTGTGAGTATCTGTATGTAAACAGTGTACTAGTAGTAGTAGTAGTAGTAGTAGTACTAGTAGGTTTGGGGATATGGGGTAATACGCCAGAGTACTCTGTCCAAAATTGGCCATCATCTTTTAGAGCTACCTTAGACTTATCTGTTCTTAAGGAGGTAAGACTAAGATTTTAAGTTAATATTTACATTTATTTTCTTTAGTGTTTGTGATGTTAACAGTTGTGAAAGATCTTGTTTTTATATTCTTTTTGTAAACTCGGCAATACTTACCTTTTTCTATTTGTTACTGGTACAAAAATTAATATACCTAATCTGAATTAAAAGGAAAAATAAGCACAAATGCTTTTTAGAGAACCATTCAGGAAAATCATGATGAATTAATAAACAATATACAAAGATGCAGGGAAATGTCACCATTGTTTATGAACTAAGATAAATTAATTTGGAAATAAGAAAGAATTTGATTAGTATGATATTGGAAGATGATAATTGTTGCTTGTATGTAGACATTCTCTTAAAACTTCTTGTGTTCATACATAAGAATTTTAGGAGCTGGCTGAATATAGGGTGCATAATATTGCAGGAAATTAAACTATGTTCTGATAATTTCTATTAGTCATGAAATCCTATTTATATATGTCTCAGAAAGTATATGATTCTTAGACAAAGTGATAATTGTGCCTGAATGTGTCAGCTTGGTTGTTTTGGTATCCACACAGAGGATAGGCAGAGAGTACTTCCAGGGGTATCTGGGTGGGTCACAGAGGTAGGACATTAGGTGCTATGCATTCATCCTAGTCTGGCCAAGATCTAAGCTTTTTTTGCTTATTTAACCTTCCCACCATGGTATTTCCACCTTAGAGTCTGGTAATCATGGACTAAATCTCCTGAAAATGTAAGGCAAGTTAAACCCCTCCTTCAAATTATGACTCAGCTACAAGACTCCTAGTGTAGTTGTTTGTGTTAATTAGTTGGCAATACATTCTAAGGTTAAGTAGAAAAAAAAGAATGCAAGTCAAATAAATATTTGACATAAAACTAATAACAAAAAAACATTTTGACTAAACAATACAACTTTCTCCTTCACTGTTATGGCCTAACTTCATAGAATTTTAACTGCATATTTTAACTAGAAAATATTCTTTAGGCTTATTCTGTGATTTATTGACAATTCAGCCTTGCTTGTATTTTCCAATTTCTTATACTTTAAATCATGTATAAAAGTTTTTTTTCTTGAAAATAACTGTAACCTAGCTTTCCATGGCAGTAAATACACAACACTGATCATTTATCAAACCCATCTTTTATCTTTATGATTATTTGAAGTTATCTGACAATATTTTAATTGAAATTCAAATATACAGGACTTTTTTCATGTTTAAGTACATGAATTAGTAGTAAAAGATTGTTTAGGAACCATTTGAGTTGTGTGCTCAAAGGATGATTTAGATTTAGAGAGTTTGTACTTGCTCTACTTTTAAGTACAAAAAGTTATCATAAATGATGTAGATTAATTTTGATTGGACCAAAATTTAAGTATTTATATTTTTAGAAAAGTTTTATATCAAATCATGAATTATGGCAAACTCAGAATTAGTCAATACTTTAATGATTCAAAATATGACAATTAGGGCAGGGGAGGCAGGACCACAAGAGGTGAGTCCCAGTACTCCAGTGCTGGCCCAAGGAGAGTTAGAGACCTACGCTCCTAGCAGTAGAGTTCCTATACAGCTTGCTAGGACATTGGACTTGGCCCCAGAGGTCTCCTGGCCTCAGTGAACCATGTGCAGTGGCTTTCTTTCAATTTGGGAGGCTGAGACCATGCAGGAGGACTCTAATTCCTCTGGCACTGGCCAAGGGAGAGTTTGAGACCTCCACTCCCAGCTGTTGAGTTCCTATCCAACTCCCTAGGACACTGGACTGGGCCTCAGAGGCTCCACCGGTCTCAGTACACCATGCCCAGCTTCCATCTTTCAATTCAAGGAGCCAAGAACCTGTGGGGGATTTAGGACCATGTGAGGTGAGTCCCAGGGATTCAGCCCTGGCCCAGAGATAGTCTGAGACCTGCGCTCCCAGCAGTTGAGTTCCTATTAAGCTCCCTAGGACACTGGACTGGGCCACAGAGGTTTCCAGGTCTCAGTGCACCACACCCAGCAAACTTCTTTCAGTCTTGGAGGCCAGGATCAAGCAGGGGTATTTTCAGCCCACTGGCACTGGGCCAGGGTGAATTTGAGACCAGTGCTCCCAGGAGTTGAATTCCCACCTAACTCTCTGAAACACTGGACAGGGCTTGAGAGGTTCTGCAGACCTGACTGGGCGAAGCTCAGTGACATTCATTCAGTGCTACGTGCTGAGGGCACAGGAGGTGATTCCCAACAAACCCATGGGAAGCATTGGAACACTGCTCAAAGCAAGGAAATATAGGAAAATGACAAAAGGAAAAACCAAAAGGCAATCTCAAATCTCCATCCTATTCCAAGAAAGTCTAAGAGCCATGTACATAGAAGAAAATAGAAGCCATACACCTGAAATGATATCAACTGAAATAAAGAAGCAAGACAGTGAAGATATGGAGAAACTCAAATCAGAAATAACTGCCCAGGTAAAAGAAGAAATGATAAAAGCAGGGAAAGAAATAGTGAACATATCTAGTGAAGACACAGCTAAAAAAATTAGAGGAACAAAGTAAAGAGATACAATCCCTGAGTAAACACTATAAGAAACAAACAGAATGCATGAAGCAGATTCAAAGAGATATACAGGAAATCAAAAATTCTATTGAAACTTGCCAAAACTGCCTCAACAAAAATGAAGGTAGAAAATCAGACCTCAAAGATAAGATTGCAGCTAGTGAACAGGAAAGAAAAGATCTTTTAAAAATAGCAAGAAAGAGGGAAATAACAATTCAGCAGCTGCAAGATGATGCAAAGAAGAACAATATAATATTAGTAGTCATAAATGAAAAAGAAGGAGGCAACACAAACCATATCAAGAGGCTATTTACAGAAGTAATACCTGAAAACTTCCCAAAAGTGAGAATGGAAACAGACATATGGATTAGTGAAGCATATAGAACTCCAAATATCCATAACCAAAATAAAACTACACCCAGATATATAATAATCACCATCCCAGAAGGTCATCATAAGAAGAGAATACTAAAAGCTGTTAGAGAGAAAAGGCAGATCACCTATACAGGAAAACCTATCAGAATCACAGCAGACTTCTCAACACAAACAATGAAGTCAAGAAGTGCATGCAGTGAAGTATTTCAGATCCTAAAGGACAACCACTTCCAACCCAGACTTATGTAAGCTGCAAAACTGTCCTTCAAAATGGATAGAGAAATAAGATACTTCCATGACAAAGAACAGCTGAAGAACTTTATGATCACCAAACTAACCCTAAAAAGAATACTGAAAAACATTCTAGATACACGTAGGAAAAAACCACTATCTAGGCGGACAATTAAACAGAATGGAAAGGTATAGATACAACAGCAGAAAGATAACATTCCAACAATAAACCAATTTATAATAGCTATAACCATTAATGTAAATGGCCTCAATTCATAAATCAAAAGAAACAGACTGGCAGAATGGATCAAGAAACAACATCGAACCATATGCTTTCTACAAGAAACCTATCTAACCCAAAAGGAAACTCATAGACTGAAAATCAAAGGATGGAAAACAATACTTCATGCAACAGGAAACCAAAAAAAAGTGGGAGTAGCTCTTCTGTTTGCAGACAATG
>PVJX010037735.1:0-16764 GCA_004027295.1 Dolichotis patagonum
GCGCACCCACCAAGGCCCTGCACTGGGCGCCCACCGCTTTCCGGCGGCCCTGCTGGGGCCGTCGTCCCGCACACCAGGCCACAGGCGCGGGCCAGGACACGCAAGGGGCCCCGAGGCCGCGGGCGCCCGCGCCGCCCACTCCCAGCTACCCCAGCCACCCCAGCCACGCACAGACCCACTGCCCGCCCCAGCCGCAGCCTCCGCGCCCCGCCGGCCTCGGCTCCGCCCCCAAGGCAGAGCCGCGCCCTGGCCCCTGCCCGGGCTCTGCCTCTGCCTCTGGCTCCTTCCGCCGGCCGGGCTGGGCCGGGCCGGGCCGGACCGGGCCACCTGCTGGCCACTCCTACTCCGGGTCCCCCGGACCTCTGGTCTTCCGGGGCCTGGACCTCCCTCGGCTCCCGAAAAGCGCGCGACCAGGCACTTTAGGCGTGCACCCTTCGATAGCTCAGCTGGTAGAGCGGAGGACTGTAGCCCGACAGCCATGTGTGGACATCCTTAGGTAGCTGGTTCGATTCCGACTCAAAGGACGTGACAGAAGATTTTGCGGGCACACCGGCACCCAGTAGCCGACAGCTACAGGGATGGTGGCTTTTTTTATACAAATTGCTACGTTATTTTCACCTTTTTGTCTTTTTCCTTTCCCCATTTGTGGCTTATCTTTTCTTTTGAATATTTTCTGTCTATTGCACATCTGTTTCCGATTTTTCTTCCTGTTTGCTTGTTGAGTTCTCACAGCAGTTAAACAGTAGCATGTTTATATATATTCACCTGATCCATTTTCCCGATCTGTATTATCTTTCGTTCACTCAATTTACCTGTGAACGTCTCAGGTTTAACTTGTGTATGCCTGAGTGTATTTCCTTTAGGTAATGAAACCTCATATTTTTTTCCCATTCCTTCGTTGATGTTCATCTTGGTTGTTTCCAAGTTTCACTTCTTACAAGTTGTGCTCCTGTATACATGGGTGCACACATATTGACGTGGTTTGTTGTTTGTAATTTTTATGGGAAGGTACCCTCAAGGGGAATCCTTTTTTGGCTAGGACTTCTCATCGTAGTAGTCAAGGCATCTCTACACTGGTTTCCACAGTGGTTGTATCAATGTACATTCCCAACAAAAGTGGATAAAAGTGGATGTATTCCTAACACCAGGCTCTCTCGAATTTGGTTTTGTTTGACTTCTTGCTAATAGCCATTCTTTCTGGACTTAAATGGAATCAGCACTGTTTTTATTTGCTGTCTCAAATGACCAATGATGTTGAACATTATTTTCATATATTTATTTGTCATTTGCATTTCTCTTTCTTGGAGGAGTGTGTGTTCATCTCAGATGCCCAGTTTTGGGTTGAGTCTTTGAGTGTAGTGGGTCTGATTTTGTTCAATTCTTTATGTATGCTAGATAGAAGTCCTTTGTCTGTGGGAAACTAAGTATAATTTTTTCCACTCTGTGGGTTTTATTTTTGCTGTGTTGGCGATTTTTTTGTTCTTGTTGTACAGAAGATTTTACAAGGTGATTTCCCATTTGTTGTTTCTTTGAACTATTTCCCTTGCAGTCTTGTTTTCGTTCTTGCAGTCTCTGCCTATGTCCTCAACATTTCTGCCTATTTTCTCTTCTAGTACATTTAATGTTTCAGTTTTAATATTTAGATCTCTGATCTATTTTGACTTTAGTATATGGTGATTGACATGGGTCTAGTTTTAGTCTTTGTCATATGGAGAGCTACTTTTTCCAGCACTATTTATTCAGAGTTTGCCTTCCAGTGAACATGTTCTTCTCCTTTGTAAAAGACAAGGTAGCTGGTGTGTTTGTAGTTGTGTCTCCACCTGCTCTTCTATTCCACTGATCCTCGAACCTGTTTTTTTTTTTTTTTTTTTTTTTTTTTTTTTTTTTTTTTTTTTGTCCAATATCATGCTGATTTTATCGCAGTAGCTTTGTAGTATAATTCCTGGTCTGGGATTGTCATGCTCCCTGTCTTAGCTTTTTCCACAGAACTGTTTTTGGTATTCTAGATCTTTTCTAGTTCCAAATGAATGTTAAGAATGTCCAGATCTGTGAGTTTTGTTGATGGTATTTTGATTTGGATTGCTTTAAATCTTTTTGCAGTTTTGGGAGTATGACCGTTTTAACTATGTTGGTTATCCCTCCATTTTTTGATAGCCTCCCCTTAAACTGCTTTTCTAGGATATTTTAATTTTTTACTATGCAGATCTTTTGTTCCCTGTGTTAGGTTCATTCCCAAGAATTTCGTTTTTTAGGTGCTATTGTGAGGTGTGTGCTTTTCCTGATTTCTCTCTGAGTGAGTTTGTTGCTTGTGTACAGGAATGCTATTGATTGTTGGGTGTTGATTTTGTATGTGACTACCCTACTGAATTTGGATGTTAAGTCTAAAAGTTTTTGGTGGAATTTTTGGGGTCTTTTATGTAGAACATCATGTCATCTGCAAATAATGATAATTCAACGTTTTCCTTTCCTATCTTTATTCCTCTCATTTTTTCCTTGTGTCTAATTGTTCTGGCTAGTGTTTCCAGAATTATATTGAGTAGGAGTGGTTATAAAGGACATCCTGGTCTTGTTTCTGATTTTAGAAAAGATTTCAGTATTTGACCATTTAATGTGATATTAGCTCTTAGTTTGTTCTAGATGTTGGTTTGTTTATAACATTGAGGTAAAGGCCATGTATTTCAATTTTCTGTAGGATTTTTATCATGAATTAGTGTTGGACTTTGTCAAATGATTTTTGTGCATCTATTGAGATGGTCATGTTTTGGGGTCTGTTGATATGATGTATTACATTTATTGATTTGCATGTGTCGAACTGTTCCTGTATCCCTTGGATGAGTACTACTTAGTCATGTTTAATCTTCTTGATGATTTACTGTATTCTGTTTGCCTGTATCTAATTAAGGATTTTTGCATCCGTGTTCATTAAGGAGATTGACCTGTAGTTTTCTTTCTTGGTTGAGTTCTTCTCTGGTTTTGGAATCAGGATAATACTTGCTTCCAGGAATGATTTTGGAAGTACTACTTCCCTTTCAATTTCTTTGAAGAGTTGTATCATTAGAGGCATTAGTTCTTGTCTAAATTTCTTGTGGAACTCAATAGTGAATCCATTGGTCCCTGGGATTTCTTTTGTTGGTAAATCTTTAATTACATTTTCTATTTCATTGGCTGATATTGGTTTATTTAGAATATTTATATTGTCTTGATTTAGTTTTGGAAATTTGTGTCTAGGAATATGTCCATTTTTTCTGTGTTTTCCATCTTATTAGAATATAGATTCTCATAATAGGTATTGTTGATCTGGATTTCTGTGTTATCTGTTGTGATTTCCCCCTTTTCATTTCTAATTGCTCGAATTTGTATTTTTTATTTCCTCTTTTTGATGAGGTTGACTAATGGCTTATCAATTTTATTTATTCTTTCAAAGAATAAAATTTTCAATTCATTGAGTCTTTGTATTGTTTTCTTAGTCTTTATTTTATAAATTTCTGCTCTTTTTTATTTCTTCCTTTGTACACACTTTGGGTTTGATTTTTTCTTTGTCTAGAAGTTTGAGGTTCAACATTAGGTTGTGTTTTTATTTTTATTTTGAAGGGAATAAAACAAAACAATAAAATGGAATAAAACAAAACAATAAAATGGAATAAAACAAAACAGTGAGAACAGTATTTCCAAAATAAGACAGAAGGAAATTCCCTATGATTGCTATAGTGCATATTGTTATCCTCTAAACAGATGCTCAGAGTACTGCTTTAGACCTGCAAAATCAGTCAATAAAAGCATGAAGTTGTTTTTGTATCTCGGTTGCTATCATCCCAGCCTGTGTTCTTCCAAATCAGCAGGTTGCCTACAGTGGTGGTGGTGGGTCCTCTTCTTATCTCCCAGCCAAGGACCAGTTGCTTATGGGAAGTAGGGGAGTGTTGACTTTTTGGTTATCTTTCCAGCCCACATGGCTAGGTTGTTTATTTGAGCTCATTCTGTTTTCCTGATGTATGAGTTCTTCACTATTAATTTCCCTGACAGGACTGCTTTCATTCCATTCTATAAGTTCCAGTATGTTGTATCAGCATTATCATTTAATTACATACATTATTTAATTTTGTCTCTGATTTCCTCTGTGACCTATGGTTGTTCAGAAGGGTTTTGTTTAATTTCCACATGTTAATATAGGTTTTGTAGTTTCCTTTGTTGTTGATTTCCAGTTTCATTGTGCTATAGTTAGATGGTATGCATGGGATGATTTCAATTCCTTTACTTAAACATGTTTTGTCAGATAATATATGATTTATTTTGGAGAACATCTCATGTGCAGCTGAGAAGAATGTGTATTGTGATATTTTGGAGTGGAACACTCTGTAGACATGTGGCAAGTATATTTGATCACAGGGGATTTAATTCTAATATTTCTTTATTGATTTTTTTTTGTCTAGTTGATCTATCCATTTGTGAGAGTGGTGTATTAAGGTCCCCCACTACAATTATGTTAATGCTTATTTGGTTTTTCATGCCAGTTAATATTTGTTTTATGTAGTTAGGTTGACCTGTGTTTCATGTACAAACATTTATGATTGTTATCTTATTTTGGAGTTTTGCCTTAATGAGTATTTAGTGACCTTCTCTGTCTTCTTTGATAAGTTTTGACTTAAAGTTTGCATTATCTGCAAATGGAATAGCTACCCCTGCTTTTTTCTGGGTTCCTGTGGCATGGAGAATTGTTTTCCATTCTTTGACTTTTAGTCTATGAACTTCTTTTTGAGTTAAATGCATTTCTTGAATGCAGCACATTTTTGTATCTTGCTTCTTGATCCATTCTGTCAGTCTGTTTCTCTTGGTTGGTGAGTTGAGACCATTTACCCTAATGATTATAACTGATTGTATTAGCTTTTATTTTTCATATGGTTTCCCTGTTGTTCTGTGTATTTCTGCTCATTTAATTGCCTGCTCTGCCTGGCAGCTTCTTTCTACTGTTGTTTCTGTGTTTGTGGTCTTCATCATTTCTTTCTAACATGTTTTTCAGAGCATTCTGTAGAACTGGTTTGGTGTCATAAATGTCTTAAGTTATTCTTTTCCATGGGAGTATCTTATTTCTGCATCAATTTTGAAAGATGTTTTTGTGAAATTCATCATTCTAGGTTGTAGATCATTTTCCTTTAGGCCTTGAAATATTTCACTCCAATCTCTTCTTTTTTTAAAATTTTATTTTATTTTAAAAGGGAGTAAAATTAAACACAACAAAACAGAACAGAATGAGACATAAGAAAGCGTACATTTCAAACCTAGATAACCAGAGATCTTCACTATCTGTCATATTGTCTCTTGTTTTCTTCCAAATGGTTGTCCTTATCTTTGCATATGGAGAGCTCATACTAAATAACATAGCCAATCTTTTCACAAGATGTGTAGTTCACTGGCTCCCACTTGCTAGTCAGGGGGAAGGGAGAGGAGGAACATGGGATGGGGGACAGGACGACATGAGATGTCTGATTCTCAGCTCACACGCAGGCAGGATCACAGTTACCCCCCAGAGACGGGAAGAGTTCCTTGTTTTCCTGGCACCCCAAGTCAACCACACTGTGCAGGTCCCAATGCGCCAGGGTCTCTCTCCTTCGGGCTGCCGAAAGTCTGCCACACTCTCAGCCACCCCCAGAGAGGGGAGGAGCTCCATGTTCTCCCAGCACCCCAAGTCAACCGCATGGTGCAGGTCCTAAGGTGACAGGGTCTCTCTCCTTCAGGCTCCCTAAAGTCTGCCATACTCACCTGTGATTTCTTTCTGATGAATTGACCATTCCATTTCCAAAGTTCTGAAATGGCCAACAGACCACAGAAAAAATTCTCTTTAGGCTCCTGTTTGAAACCAGCAGCTACAGCAATCTGCTGGCCTTGCTTCAGGGCCACTCCAATCTCTTCTTGATTTTAGGGTTGTGTTGAGAAGTCTGCTGTGATTCTGGTTGACTTTTCTCTATAGGTGATATGTTTCTTCTCTGTTTTTATATTTTGCTCTTGTGCTGAACTTCTGGAATCTTGACTATTATATATATGCCTTGATGTAGATTTATTTAGGTCATGGCTATTTGGAATTCTATATGCTTCATTTATTTGTATGTCTAATTCTTTATCCATGTTTGGGAAGTTTTCTGCCTTTATTTTTGTGAAGAGGTTTTTAACAGTTTGTGCAGTCTTGAGCTTTCTCACTGATTCCAATCAACTTATGTCATTCTTTGCTTTATTCTTTAGCTGTTGGATTGATTTTCCATTGTCTCATGCAATTTTTAAGATATCTTTATTTTCTTGGTCACTAATTGCATGCCTATGTTCTAGCTCTGATATTCTGCATTCAATGTGCTGCATATATTTTCAGCAGAGTTTCTAATCTCCTGTATTTCTGTTTGGATTTGTTTCATTAATTTCACTGCTTGCCTTTTTTGACATTAATGCTTTCCATAATTTTCCTGAATTTCTCTATTTGTTTATCTGTATCTGCTTTAATATCTTTTATTTTGGTAGTCATTTCTTTTTGCACCTTAGAGATTATTTTCTCTATAGCCTCTTCCATTTGTTTTTTCACTTCTGCTGTCATTCCAGAGAGTTCCATTTGTTGGTTTCTGATTGCCTCTAGCTTTTTGTGTTCTGGACTTGCCCTATGTGGGCTGGGCAGTTAGGATTGCATTTTTGCTTTTTTGTGTGATAATTTTTTCTTTTCTTTTGAGTTGATGCTTTTAGATTTTTGATGTTAGACAGCCTTATCACTGATGTCAAGGCTTTCCTAGGAGGTGTCAGTTCCTCAGGATGTCTCATGTAGCTAGTACTGGCATCCTGGGGCAATGGGGGAAGCACAGAGTGTGGACTTGCACTCGCTTGTTGGCACCACCGTCCTGGGGCAATGTAGACGTGCAGAGTATGGACTTACACTCCTTTCTGTTTTGTTTTTTACATTATCAATTTATACCTTTTATACTATTTAAAGTTTTATAAATTTAACAGTTGATTTGTTGATTTCTTGCAGTTCTGTAAGCTTTGTCTCACGTATTCTGAGGTTATACTGTTAGGTGCATGCACATTATTAAGGATTGTTATATCCTCTTGGACAATGGACCCTTTATTGTTATGTAATATCCTCTTGCCCTTTATTATTTTCCTTACTTTGAAGCACATTTTGTTTGAAATTAGCATAGCTACTCCTTCTTTCCTTCAACTGGTTTAGCATGTTTTATCTTTCCCACTCCTTCATTTTTTTAATATGCTTGCATCTTTCTATTTAAAATGTGTTTTTTTGAGACACATATAATTGGGCCTAATTACTTTTATTCACTCTGATAGTATCTGCCTTTGCAATGGTGTATTTAGACCACTTCCAATGAAAATAATGATTTAAACAATTGTATCAATACTTCTACATTTTAACAGTTTTATATATATATTGCCCCAGCTCACTGGTTCTTTTCTTTGTCTACTTTTTGTGACTTTAATTTAGCATTAGGTGTGATTACACTATCTTAGTATATTAATTATATTGTACTTAAAATTTTTAATTGCTTTAAAATGTGCAATTTTTATTGCAAATAATCTAAGTGTATTAGCTTTTATTACTGTACAAATAAATGAGCACTATGTTTTGTATCTCAAATGTACTCCAGAGGCCCTTATGCTTAAAGATTTGATCACCAGCCTGTGACTGGAAGTGGTAGAACCCTTAGGAAGGTGACCTAATAATGATAGAATGCTAGCTAATTGAAGGTTTACCTTTGAAGGCAGTATTGAGACCTTGTTCTCTCTGTTTGTCTCTCCCATCTGTTTCTCTCTCTTTTTCCTTCTCTGTCTTTCTCTATCTCTGGCTGGCCAAGAGGTAAGTACATCCCCCACCTTGTGATAGCATTCTCTCTTGCTTTCCTATGCTATTAAAAATTAAATGGAAAGAAAAGACAAAATGTTTTCATTTTAAGGACTTCATCAGGTTGAAAAAACAGTCTTCTGAACTTTATTATTTTAGTCCACCTTCCCATTCTGAGCTGTGTTTTGTGTATATGTGTAGGTTTCTTTATTGTCTCTGTTCCTCCTGCATCTGAAGCAAGTCATTGCTGCAAGGGCTGAATCCCTCCTGGAGTGGGATTTACAGTGCCCAGGCTTTGGATAACCTACATGGTATTTGACATTCCCCAGTGACTGGCTGTTAATTCTGTGGAATTTGTTTTCATCTTCAGGGAAATATTTTTGACATTCATTAATTTTTAACCAAATAAATTTTGTATTTACAAAAACTTTCTAAAGTCTTCTTTATGTAGATTCCTGATTGTTGCTACATACATCTGAGCACTTTTATTATGGAATATTTCAAACACACTAAAAATAGCTAGATTATTTGTAGATGACATGATACTCTACATAAAAAGCCCAAAAACTGTACCAAAAAAAGACTTCTACATTTAATATGTGAACAGTGGTGTAGCTGAATATAAAATCACTAGTTAAAAATCAATAGCATTCCTGTACACAAATAACAAACCCACTGAGAGAAATTAGGGAAACAATAACTTTCACAATAGTATCAACAAAAGTAAAATACTTAGGAATCAATCTAACAAAGGAAGTAAAAGGTCTCTACAGAGAAAACTATGGTACTCTGAAAAAGGAAATCAAAGAGCATATCAGAAAATAGGAAGATATTCCTTGTTCTTGGGTAGGAAGAACCAACATGTGAAAATTACTATACTTCTAAAATTGTTACACAAATTTAATGCAATCCCAATGAAATTAGCATACCTTACAGAGCTAGAGAAAACATTCCTAAAATTCATTTGAAACCAGAAGAGACCTAAAATAACAAAAATAATTTTGGGCAACAAAAGCAGGGAGGGGGGGACATCAAAATCCCTGACTTGAAATTACACTACAAAGCTGCTGTGATAAGAACAGCATGGTACTTGCAAAAAGAAAGAGAGAAAGAAGAAAGAAACCAGACCTGAGGACCAATAGAATAAATTAGAAGTTGCAGAAACAACTCTAAAATCTCTCAGCTACCTTATCTTTGACAAAGGGACCAAATACCTTCACTGGAAGATAGTCTCTGTAATAAATGGGACTGAAAGTAAATTTCCACATACCAGTGACTAAAACTAGACCCATGTGTCTCCCCATGAATGAAATTAAAAGCAAAATGGATATCAAAGATCTAAATGTTAAAACTGAAATGCTAAATCTTCTGGAAGATAAATTAGGTAGAACTCTTAAAGACATAAATATAGGCAAGGACTTCATGAGCAATACTACATGGGAAATACCACAAAGAATGAACAACTGGGTCTCATCCTACTAAAAAGCTTTTGCACAGCAAAAGAAATCACCAACAGAGTGAAAAGACAACCCACAGAGTGGGAAAAATTTCAATTAATTTTCCTAGGACAAAGGACTAATATCTAGGGCATATAAAGAATTGAACAAAATCAGACCCCCTGCATTTAAAGACTCAATCCAAAAATGGGAATCTGAGATGAATACACACCTCTCAGAGGAAGGTAAATACAAATGACAAACAAATATATGAAAATAATGTCCAACATCGCTGGTCATTTGAGAGATGCAAATTAAAACAATGCTGATTCCATTTAACTCCAAAAAGAATGACTATTAGCAAGAAGTCAACCAATAACAAATCCTGGAGGGGCTGCAGGGGAAAAGGAACTCTTCTCCACTGTGTGTGGGTATATATACTTGTGCAGCCACTGTGGAAATCAGTGTACAGGTTCCTCAAAAAACAGGACCAGAGGTTCTATTCTTTTGGGCATCTTCCTAAAAGAGTTAAAAGCATCAAACTACAGCAATATATGTGCACACATGGTTATAGCAGCACAGTTTTTAATACCTAAATCTTGGAAACAGCACAAAAGCCCATCAACTGATGAATAGATAAAGAAGATGCACACGTTTTTAAAAAATACAATGGAATACTATTCAGCCACAAAGAAGGATAAACTTGAGATAGTTCTAAGTAAATAGATGCGCCTTTCATGGATACCGTCTTCTTATGTGAAATAAATTGGACAAACACATGGAAATATGGCATTGTCTCTCTGGTATGAGAAACTGAAAGTGTAAATAAGAATCAACTATAATAAATGTTATGAAATAGCAAGAAACTGTTCAAAAGGAAAGGGGAACTGGGGAGCAGGGAGTGTGAAAGGAAAAAAGGGAAAAGAGAAAATACGGATAAAATGGTAGCAAAGTTTTATAAATAAGGAGGGGAAGAGGAGTTAAAGGGAGAGTAGAGAAATGGGGGGGAAGAATCAAGATCCTTCATGTACAGGTACAAATTTCCTATGATGAAAGTGATCATCATGTATGTCTAAAATGTACCAATAAACTTAATAATAGTAAAGATAAAAACAACAGCTAGAGTAGTATAATGAATCACAGTATAACCATCATATAGCTCCATGAATTACAAAATTATGACCAAGCTAGTTTTATTTATACTCCTGGGTTTATTTTGAAGAAAATCTCAGGTATTTGCCATAATTTATATTCATTTATAAAGCAAAAATTAAATTTTGATGTAAGTTTTACTCATGTGGAAAATTGAAGCAAGGGAATTCTGTGTGTGTGTGCGTGTGTGTGTGTGTGTGTGTGTGTGTGTGTGTCGGGGACTGAATTCACAACCTCGTGCTTGCCAAGCAGGGACTTACACCACTGAGTTAAACCCCCAGCCCCAGCAAGGGAATTCTCAAACAACAATTACAGTAGAAATTTAGTTTAGGAATGCTGCAGACCACCCATCATGCTAGTTGTCTTCTTAGTTTAAACATTTTCTCTCTGCTCTGGAATTACAGAAAGGAAAAATTTCCCAGAGTATCTTAAAAACAGGAAACAAGGTACAGAGTAAGAAAGTCGCTAGTACTTAAACATTTTGTCACATATATACACATATAAACACTGGAAGGATGCAGATAAAATATTAAAATGGTCAATTAGAGGAGGGGAATGAAGTGGATGTGAGGAAGAGAAGAACAGAACTTTTTTCTTTATTTTTGTTTTTCTTTCTAGCACTTGCTAGCATTTGCTAGACAAGTGCTCTGTCACTGAGTTATACTTTCAGCACTGCTAATCTATATAATGTTCTATTTTTACCTCTGAGCCATGTATATTTTAAAATATAAAACACCATATTGTACCTCTTAAATTTATACTATAGTAAGTATAGATAAATGAAAGAATCTTTCTTCTGATATGCTTCATTGTGATGCAAACACTAGGAAAAACTTATGCTCAAGTAGGTTTGAAAGTATTATTAACTGAATACAAAATCCACTGTGAATTGGACAAGCATCTTTGTAAAGTATGTTTAGAAATTACCTGATATGATCTCATCCCTTTCTGTGGTAACTTTAAACATTATGTTTCAATTCAGGTCTAAAAACATCAAGAGCTTACTGCTTTTTACCAGCTCTCAGACTTTGTGTATCACCTTTTCTAAGACCCCTCTTTCCACTGGATCAAAAAATAAGAGCTTCAGTTTCTAGTGTGGTTTAGTTTAGCTTAGTTTGATTTAGATTCTCCTTGTCTTTGCTCTTATTCCTTTCGTTGGAATCTAGCGGTGACACTTCCCATGCTATATGCACACTTCAGTTTAACTATTCTTTCTCTACAAGGATTATGTCTAGCAAGGATGGAATTCAGCCAAACTAAGTCTTAGAGAGACTCTTCCCTGTACTCTTCCTCTCAGCCCAAGATTTAATTGGCATTCATGTCCAAAGAGTAACTTCTCTTTGAGTCTGCCACTCAGAGAAGTTTAGTTTATACGCCATTTTTTTAAAGCATCAAATGCAGTGGTGGCAAACCTATAGTATATGAGTTACTTTTCTTTAAGAAAGACAAAAGATGTTAAATGTAAGATTTTTTTTCTTAACAAAAACCTCAGCATTCAGGTTTAATTGTGTTAGCACATTGTGATAAGCAAATGGGTTTTGGGTTGCAGTTTGGGCTGTCATCTCTAAAAGATCTGTCATCACTGATCTAGCATGTGCCGCGCACTGTGACGTGTACTAGATATGCAGAGGGAAAAGTATTCCTGCCTTAGGGAGTCAGAGACTAGCAATGGAAATAGACAAGAAAGCAAAGTTATGAGGTGGTGAATCAAATATTGTTTGAGGTCGGCGGAACTTGTCACGATCAGGTTAGAGTGGTGGGATTGAGTGGGGGTGAGTAAGAGAACCTTCTCAGGAGAACTATGAATAGAAGATTGACTAGGTAGTCTGTAGGAAGGTAGAAGGTAGTCTGTAGGAAGAGGACACAGATGGAAAAGTGTGATAGTCCAGAATTCTAAATAATGTTCTGGGTATGTAGAACCTTATACAGTATCAGAAGGGTATAAAGTATAAGCAGGGGAAAGGATAGGAAAAGACAGGGGGCCTTCCCCTATTTTCTTATACCCTGGGGACTCCCATCACTTACTAACCCGGAAGCCAGGGAAAGGAGTCCCAGTATAATTTTAAGTCCTCAGAGAGGAGAGAAGATCTGTGCTACTTGGGATACAAGCATTTCTCCTGGGTGCAGACAGAAGGAAGGTGAACGGAGTCCTAACTCCCACAGCTGGCCAAACTGTGCTGTCCTCCATCTGCACCCTTCATGCTCTCTTTGAAGCTTCCGGTCTGGAGATGGTTGGCAGGCAAGTGCTGAAATATTCCTGGTTACCCTTTGTTACATCAAGGGCCATTCTTTTTTCTTGATCTGTCAGGCAGGTGTCTGGGAAACTTTTGGAGATCTGGAACTCTCTTTGGCATTATTTTTTCCCTTTCCCTCTGTCATTACCCTGATCTTCTTACCATCTGGGCAGTCTTTCTTCAGATAGTGCTGCTGCAAGGGCTGTTCCTGGTGCTGGATCAGTTTTCATTTGGTTGCATCTGTACTGAAAGCCAATTATGTCTGACAGATCATACCTTTCAATAGAAATATTGATGAGAAACCAGTGGCTTCAACCCGCTTTCTTGCTCTCAAGGAATGCCAGGAAGGGTGAGGTCTAAAAGAAGAAAACTGAGACTCTGTATGTAAAATTCATTAGCAAAGAAGTGAAGACATGGCCCCAAATGGAACATTTTCCAACCACTAGAGATGAAAAGAACTGTGGTAAGTGTGGCAAGTCCTTTGAAAGTTAGAAGATCCACAGCATAGCCTTCTGTGTTCACCCCTACCTCTCAGCCTGTGATATTCTTATAGGTTCATATCTCGGAGCATTGTGAGCTAGTTGTCTAGTCCCTGAATTACAGCTGCTGGAGCTCAAGACAGTGATTACAGTTCAGGAGACAGGGAAGGGAGAGCGGGCCCTGACGGTTGATTGGCTCATGGGGACAAGAAGGAACAGGGGACACGGCTTCTCTTTTGTTACTGTTATTGCTGTACTGGGATTGCAGGGATGTGTACTATGCCTGGCCATGGTACAGCTTCGCTAGGGTCAGAAAGTCTCTTTGTTCACTAGGCAGAAGAGGAATCAGCATCTGAGGAAACATACCAGGGAGAACCACCCAGTAAGAGAAGCAGATTACCCAAATCCTCCCTGCTGCTCCAAGCGCTATGCCCATTTTCCAGAACTCCAAGGATACTGGGCCATGGTCAGCTTCACAGGACAGACCGTGGGAAGGGATTTGGGAGTTGGAATCCTAAACAGGGAAGAATTCAGGGTGGCCCCATCTTAAAGGAGACAACCACTGCAACTAGGTCAGAGGAATTCCTTCCACATTTCAATTGAGAGTCTATTTAACTTTCCTGTCATTTAAGATACAGTTTAGGTCTGGGGCCATGCAGTGTCCTCACAAGGACCAACACAGGGCTAGGAACAGTTCCTTTTGAGGTGAGCAGTGCTATCTCTTTTTAGTCCACCCCTTGTGGTTTAGCTCAAAGGACCTGTTTTCATGCTGTTCATTTCTTTTTAAGACCATCCTCTCTTGTGAAATCCACACATATATTCTAGCATTTATCTTGGGCATAAATTTTTCTCTGTCTCACTGTGGTTTCCATCTCATTAGGCAGTGAACTACATGACAATAGAAACAATGTCTCCTTCATCTCTGAACCACCAAGAGTACAATTTGACTCATAAAAATGAAAGGTAAAAGTTGAATGACAACTTAATTTCTATAAAACTTGTAGGGGAGATCATAAATTAATCTTTAGGGGAAAACCCACAGAATTGTGATAAATTGTAAGTTGAGATTGATGTTTGCTGAGAACAAAAACTGTTGGGGTGTGCTAGAGAATAACAGTGCTGACAGAGAACTGAGGGTCTTAAAATTAATTCTTATACTTTGTGGGCTTACAAGGAACCAGAATTCTCCTGAAAACTGAGGCTTTGTAAAAGGTGTTTCAGAATATAATTCATTTGCTTTTCATAACTTGCAGTCTTCAGAACTTCAAGACCTTGAATCAAAGTTCATTTCTGATGTCATTAATATTTGCAGCCAGGAATGCACAATTCTTTTCCTGACAAATAACTTAGTAAATCCCAGGTTTGCAAAAGGGTGTTGAGCTGGGAGTTTAATAGGGATAGTACCATGGATGGAAAAAGCTTGAGGAAGTCATCTTAATATCCCTCATAATACTTATCTTGAAGATGATACTGATTTAGTGCCTGTGGATAACTACTAATGACGGATTAGAGTGATGGACTGAATGACTCAATATAATGTATTCCTTTTTTGCATGACACAACTTGATATGGAAATGTAAGTGTTTTATGGAGATCCAAATTCTAGACCCTTTGGTTCTGAAAATTCTTTATGAAAAAGGTAATTTCATATAAAACTGTATGAATGGCTAGGTTCCTATGACTCATTGCATTGCTGGGCAGTTGAAGTTCAAAGATGGGCTGGAGTCCCTAGTAGTTTTCTAGTGGTAGTAGCAGACCAAGCCTAGATTCTACTGTACTAAAAAGCTACAACAGTGTTTGTCAGTTTAGTGTTAGAAATTGTTTTAAATCCTTTTCATTATTATTTAATTTGCTCCTTGTAGAATTTTATAATTGGGGAGCACAAAGAGCTACTCAGCCAGCAAGTGGAGGTTCAGGAATTCACAGATAGGCAATCTGGCTCAAGTTCTGGGTTAGATGGGAGTCATATGCTTCACAAAAATCATTTTTCTGGTATTTTTCTTTACCGAATCCTACGCTCATTGATGTTTCCATTATAATAACAAGGTAGCATCGTTTAAGACCTGAGGATAGGCGATATGAAGGATAGAGGCTCCTGGCAATTGCTTACTTAAGTTTTAGCTACCCTTTATGGAGAATCTTCTCCAGCTCTAGAGCCAATAGGGTGATGATTTCAAGTGCTTTGTATATTAACAGGATCTGTGATTGGCACTAGTCAGAATATGTGGACCACATGATGGAAAAATAAGTTTCAGAACTTTTTTTTAAAAAAGACTGCTTTCATCAGAATCCTGTTCATACTGGTGCTTAGGTAAAAGAGGCAATGGCTCCTGGTGGGAACCAGAGTTGTGGGAGGACAGAGTTTGTCCTGGAAGGCTTCCCAGGTCTTAATAGCACCAGAACAGAACTGTTTTCTGTGTTCCTTCTTGCCTATCTGCTGACTCTGACAGGCAGTTTGTTGATCGTGGGAGTGGTAGGAGCTGGTGCTCGCCTACAAACCCCCATGTACTTTTTTCTGGGTAACCTGTCCTGTCTAGAGATTCTGATCACTTCAGTCATCATTCCGAAGATGCTGAGCAATTTCCTCTCGAAGCAACACACCATTTCCTTTGTGGCGTGTATTACTCAGTTTTACTTTTATTTCTTCCTTGGGGCTTTGGAGTTTCTCCTGTTGGCTGTCATGTCTGTGGATCGCTACCTGGCCATCTGTCATCCCCTGCGCTATCCCTTGCTCATGAGTGCAGCCGTGTGCTCTCGAGTGGCCGTGGCCTGCTGGGTGGGGGGCCTCTTCCCTGTGCTTGGTCCCACAGTGGCAGTGGCCTTGCTCCCTTTCTGCAAACGGCGTGCCGTGGTGCAGCACTTCTTCTGCGACAGTGGCCCGCTGCTCCAGCTGGCATGTGCCAACACCAGGAAGCTGGAGGAAACAGACTTCATCCTGGCCTCTCTTGTTATCATGTCATCACTGACAATCACTGCTGCATCCGATGGCCACATAATCCTGGCCGTCCTACGCATTCCCTCTGCCTCAGACCGCCAGAAGGCCTTCTCCACCTGCACATCCCACTTGATGGTTGTGACCCTCTTCTATGGAAGTGCCATTTTTCTCTACATGCGGCCATCACAGAGCGGCTCTGTGGACACTAACTGGGCAGTGACTATGATAACAACATTTGTAACACCACTGCTGAACCCGTTCATCTATGCCTTGCGCAATGAGCAAGTCAAGGAGGCTTTGAAGGACATGTTCAGGAAGTTAGTAGCGGGCTGTTTACGTGGGCTCTCACCTGCTGAAAATTCCCTTAAGAGAACGGCAGAGTGAAGGTGAAGAAACTCAGCAACAAGCCTTAAGTTCAGGTAGTTTCCGTGTGTCACTTTTCCCATCATCCTCGTCATCGTCATGGACATCACCAAAGGACTGAATTCTGGAACCATTAATGAACTTCAAAGGTATCAGGCCTATCCTTCTACTCAAGACAACATTTATGGATCCCACATCATAGCTAATAAGAACCAGTAATATTTTATATATCATGAGCATCATTTCATAAGACCTTCTAACCTGTAAGTGGTCACTTAGAGAAGCTAAGGATACACTTGGGAAAACTCATAAGCCCATTGGTATCTAAATTGGATGTTTG
>PVJX010037736.1:0-16780 GCA_004027295.1 Dolichotis patagonum
ATTTCTCTAACATATGTTCACTGAGTTGGGTTTCCTTTGTTTTTTCTTTTACTTGAAGACATGCCTCAGTTTTTACCTCAATGTTTAAATTACTTAGCTTGATTATCTGTATTATTCACTACACAATGCCACTTCAAGGTCTAGAGGATAAAGATACTTGAAAGGGTCTGGTGTAAAATGTTTTCCAATTTTTTTTGTTTTATTTTTTAAAATTTGTTTTACAATTTTGATACCTCTAGGGCTTAATTCAGTCTTTATTCTAATACCTTCTGTGTGTATTATTCAATTAAGATATGAGATGTACAACTGTAATCCTGAACCACAACTAACACTGAGTTCTGATTGGTACTCTGTTACTATTATCTGATGACACATCTTACCAAACTTGTGATGTGAGACAGTAACTTCCATGATACTAATGGATTCCAGAATGGGCACAGGAGCAGGGTTTCTCTCTAATCTAGTGTCTGGGCCCTCATATGGGAAGATGTAAAGCCTGGTGTAACTAGGCAGTTGGATTTGTCTGAAGACACCTGCAGTTACATTTCTGGCAGTTGATGCTTGCTTTTGCATGGGACTTCAGTTGGGTCTGTCACCCAGAATCCCACCGTAGTCTTTCCATGTGGTGTCTTGGGCTTCCTCGAAGCATGGCAGGTGGGCTTCAGAGGTGCATATCCCAGGCAGCAAGTTAGCAATATGTGTGTTTGTGTGATGTATCTTTAGAGTCACTTCACATCACCCTCATGTTGTTTATAAGCCCACCCAGGTTCATGGGGAAGAAATACAGATTGCATCTCAGTGGGAGTCAGAGTCACATTATAAGAAGAACATGTGTGTGAGTAACACAGTTGTGGCCTTCTTTGGAAAATACAGCCTGACAAATTAGGAAAATAAGTTGTTTTATTCTTGGTAAGCTGGTATGGGAATTTTTAGAACTTTAATTCCATTGAGTAAAGTTAAATATACAAAATAATTTCATGTATTAAGATTTTTACAGTGATATTTGTTTGTATTATTCTTTTTGTTGTATTTCCTATTAACATTTTTCAAGATTCTTTTTATTATTTTATCTTGCAGATAAAGCTGTAAAATGGAATATGGATTCATTGAGAGACTCATCTAAAAAAAAATCTGAACATCAGCCACAGTGTGTCTCTTTAAAAGATGTAAATAAGGTTGTATGTTTAAAATGTTCATTAAATATAAAGTTCTTACAGTGTTAATAACATTTTTCTATTATGAACCAAAGAACATTGAATTAAAAACATTGAGCTATAGTGGTTTTATTTGTGAAAAAATAGACTTTACATGTTCGCTTATTTTGAAAGAGCAAGGTAATTCCAGCTCTTTCTTATCAAACTCTTGTTTTTGCTGAGTAATGGCCTCTCTATAAAATCAGGAATTTATCATCATTATTTTAATAAGGATGTGAAAATCTGAAATTTTGGGGCACTCAAATAGTTAATTTTAATTCTAAATTGCTTTCCAGTTCTTTGCACAAAACAGGTAAAAATGATTGTAGTCCAGTTTAAACAGTAATTATCAGAACTGCCAGCTGGTTACTATTTGGACATTTTAGTCTAGTGATTATAGTCACAGCATAATCATCCAACTTGCTAGCTCTTTGTCTCCATATCTGTATGTACATAAAATTTGTCCAGAATGGTTGCTTATGACAATTTCCATAGAATTTAGGTTCCAAAAGAATATCTGTCTTATTAAACATACATATTCTTTCTCAATACTTTTTATAGTGTGTTGAATCTTCAGCTTACTGGCCAATAAGAAGAGGCATAACCATATATGCTGATCCAGATGTACTGGCAGAAAGGTAAGATTTGAAAATTTAGTGTAACCCACTGGAACCTCAGATTGTAATGCATGGTCTTCTATAGTAAACCATCCCCTGGTATCCTTGGAGAATTGGTACCATGACCTGAAGAATACCAAAATCTGGATATGCTCAAGACTGGTACATAGAATGGTATAGTACCTATACATGTTCATCCATGTACTTTAAAATCATCCCCAGGCTACTTACAATACCTGATACAGTGTAAATTCTGTATAAAGGAGAGAAACAGAGGAAAAAAAATCAGGGATTCCTCACAATCTGGTATAAAGGGCCTTCTTTCCAGTTTGCTGACTGTGAAAGGGGCCTCTGAGGATTTTTGATGCCTGTCTCTGCTGCTAAATCCAGGTCTCACCACCCTCAGCCAACACTGACAGATAAGAGGGAAATCCCAAGAAATGCTCCAGGTCCTGTCTATGTGCAGATTTTTACTTCTGTCTCCCATTTCTCGACTCCCTGTCCAGAGTTTCAAGTTGTTATCATTAGCAGACAGACTATGTGGCCAGCTCCTAAGTATCAGGGTTGCTCTCCATACTAATAGGGCTAAGCCTCAGTCTTCACAGAAATTCGCTTAGGTAGACCCAGTGATTCCTCACTGCCATGTCTTAATTTCCCCCCCTGGAAAATAAAGGTGTTTTCAATATTGGGATAAATGGATTCACAAGTTTTCATACAGTTGTTGATTTTTTTAAATTTCTAGTGCTTTAAGTCAGAAGCCAAATGAGAAACCACTAAGATTAGCTGAGAAGAAAGAATATGATGAGAAGAATAGCTGTGTAAAGTAAGAATTCTTCCTTGACTTTGTTTATTGAACTAATTGTAATTATAAGCAGGAAAGATTTACATTATCTTTGTGCATGTGCTGCTGGGAATTAAATCCACATTTTTGCATTGAGCTATGTCTCTAGTCCCTTTTTATTTTGAGATAGTCTTGCTAAATTACCCAGATGGAGCTCAAATTTGTGATCTTCCTGCTTCAACTTCCCAGAGTGCTAGGATTAGAGGCATGCATGTGCTGCTGTGCCTAGTTTATGTAGTTTATTATTAATTTCAAACTTGTATTCCCATCAAAAAATGTATGTGCAGTAGAGTCTTCCTATAGGCTTTGAAAATAGTTTCTTCTTTTCTGTTCACTAGGGTAGATTTTTCTGTTGAAAGCTTTTACCCAGTATAAGTACACACTGCCCCATTCTCTTGGTGAGGTAAACATATGAAGTGAACTAGGTATAGTTGATTTTTTTTGAGCTGTAGATTTTTTTGTGGATTGGTGTTTGCTTTCTTCTCACTTTTTAAATGTTAAATGGGCCTGACTCTTGCTTTATTAGCCACAGAGTACTAGCTTCATATTTCTTAACCCACAAATGATTTTCATGTTTTTTTATATCATATTAGTCTTAAGCAGCTTAAACAATTTTACATTCCATGTAAGAAAGGATACTCTGGAGTAACCAGAGTGACACAGATTTCAAGATAGCTCAGAGGTGAGTTGTGCTGTATCCATTCATTGACCTGGGGTTGGAGGATGTCAACTGCACAGCTATTCAGATGCTCACTTTCCTGGAAGTCACTCTGATGCCCACCATGTAATCTCATAGTATTTCAGGGCATGAGCCTTTCCAGGGGGTTCATAGTGCAGGGTTTGTGCACCTGGTTTGACCTCCCAGAGAACTTCCCAGAGCATCCCTTCACCCAGTTGTGCTTCTCTAAGTGGTTCTTTTCCTTGGAACAAAAGGCCTTTCATTATCTGTGCTGCTCATTTAAAAAAAATTATAACATGGTGACTTACCCCTAATGTATTCTCTTCCCTTTTACTTCTGAATTAGAAAGCTCTATCTTACTTACTGTTCTGCTGAAAGCCTTTGATGTGGAACCCGTTTATGAAAGTACATGAGTTGGGCTGGGGATTTAGCTCAGTGGCTTAAGTGCTTGCCTGGTAAGCGCAAGGTCGTGAGTTCAATCCCCAGTACCAAAAAAAAAAAAAAAAAAAAAAAGAAAGTACATGAGTTATTCCATCCATCTGCTGTGGGTTGAGAAAACCTTGAAGTGGTTCAAGATTAAACAGCAAAGGGCAAAGAAGGCAGTGCATTTCCTAGAAACCCAAGGGCAACTTGGTGACAGTGAAATCTGTCTCTATGGCCAGTCTGTGGTACTATTATCAGCACACTGTCCATAACCTGGGAAACTGAGTAGCTATTATTTCTGGCCAATATTAAAGGCAGCCTAGAGAAAAGGCATCTTTTCTTCAGAGATGGCCAGTTGGGGACTTTCAGGCATCACATAGCAGGTGCAAACAAAGCATATGGTGGATGTTCAGGTTTTTAAAGTATTACCACAGTAAAGGACACATTGCCATTATTCCCCCGCACAGTGCTTCCTCTGTCTGAACACACTTTTCCCATCATTCTTGCCACTTTCTGAAGCAGTGCTGCAAGTCTTTTTTCATGAGTGCCCTTACATTGTTGTGGCTGCCTCAGTGTGCTAAATTTATTAAAAATATTTACCTTTCATGGTCATTTTGTCTTTGGGGAAGGACCAAAAGTTGCATAGTATCAGAGGAGATGCCATCTTGTTTTTAAAAGACACTTTTTTGTTGGATGGCACTCAGTAGTGGCATTCACTGTATTTTTTTTTAATCAAACTTCATGGAGACACTTAGGAAAGGGAACTGCTTCAGAAAGTGGCAATAAGGATGGGATAAGTATGTTTAAAGAAAGGGAAAGAGTTTTTTGGGATATTCATAGCAATGTGTGTTACTGTAATTTTTAAAACTTCTACCATGTAGTTTGATCACCCGTAGTGTGGTATGTGATAACAGTGACATTAATCATGCTAGGGAGGGGCACAGAGTAACTTTGGAATTTCTCCTTAAGTCTTGCCTTGCTTTAAAAGGCCATCTTGAAAACCAGACACCCCTCCCCCCGACAACCTTCTCTGAAGCCTGAAGTTTTTTTCATATACAGAGAAGATTGCTCACACGGTAAGGATCTGCAGCCAGTTCTGTTTCTTCCTTGTCCTTCACTGATTTATGTCCTCTGAACTCATTTACAATACCTTAGATTATAGTAAATTCAGGCAAAGATCACCTCATTATTTGGTAGTCGTCTCTGTTCTGGGATTGTATATTGCTTTCTCCTTTAGAATCCTAGATCTTGACTTAGCAAGAGAGAGTCAAGGTCTACATTCACAGTTCAGGGGCCCACACAGATTTCTCTTTGGGGATCCAAAAGAGACTGCTTTGTTCCTCTGAGATATTCTGGAGATAACAGTTTAGATTGAAACAACTTCTAATCTATTGCAGTTTTATCAGTGGCCCCCCAGTATGTGCTGGGAATAGCAGAGGAGTTTCCATTCCTTTTTCTGGATGGCAGCTCCCTGAGGCATTATTTTGAAGAGGATTTTGTTCTGGGGAAGAACATTTTTATAGTTAGGGTATCTCATCTGGATATAGGAACATGCTGTTGGTGGCCTGCTTGCTCCCCTTTTGTCATTTGTTACGGTATCTATCTAGATATGCCTCGAGAGTCTCATTTACTCTTAAGTGAGACTTGGAAGGTGATTGAATTACAGGTTCTATAACTAACTTGCTGTTAGGAGGTGGAGCCTGGTTGAAACATTCAGGTCACCAGGGATGTGACCTGGAAGGTATATCTCCCTCCTAACTCCTCCTTTCACTTCCTGTTTTCTGGCCTCCATAAGGTGAGCAGCTTTCCTCTGTCCAGGTCTTACCACCATGCTGCAAAGCATACAAGGGCTGGAACTTCTGAAACATGAGTGAAAATAAACCTTTCTTTTTAGTTTCAAGTGTCAAGTATTTTGTCCCAGTGACAAGGAAAATGACTAAGATATCATCAATGAAATTTTTAAAAGGTGAATGATTCATACAATCTGAAGAGAAACCAGAGTATCATCAATGATATGTAGCTTTCTTTGTACTTCCTTACCTTTGTGTATGCTAATACCTGTTATACATCTTCTTTTTTCTTCACTTGTCTTTCTGTAAACATCTCAACATTTCCCTACTTTGTACATTCACTTATTTAAGATGGGAAATTCCTCTAAATACACATATTCTTTATAGTGCTACTTCTGTGTCACAGTTAGAACTCTAGTGCCTTCCTAAAACTAACACCCATGCTGAATGCTGTGTAAGTGGGCAGTTGGGTTTTGGTGGTTGACAGTTGTCCTTCCTGGCCAGAACTTCTCTGTCAAAGGTGACTGTGGACAGACTCAGCTGTGTTCACCCTCCTCCTCTCTGCTCTGAAGTCACATCACATGTGGCTTCTCCAATAATCACACTGTCCCTGTGTCAGATTCTAGTGAGCTGCATGGTCAGTGTCAACAGGCTGAGGCATGCAGCAGTGACTGATGTGGCTGCTTTCCTGTTCTGGCACAGCTGCTTGATTTTCTTCAAGTTAAACATTATTGTCTACTATTTTTTATGTATCTTCATTAATTCATCTCGAGAATATCTTTGTATTATCTAAACTTTGTTAATATTTTTTCTTACATCTCTGGAGACCTTTCCAGAGCCTCTCCACCTGCTGTGACTTGTGCTGAGTTGTCCTGTGTCCATCGTAACCAATATCCTCATATTTCCGGTATCATTCCTGAATTAAGGACTTCTTTCTGAATCATCTTCTTCTTCATACTCGGTTTAGTCCTTGTTATGGAGGAGAACATCCTCCATTACTTTTCTGAGAAAGGGACACATAAATTATTTTTGAGACTGCAAAAACTTTTAGACTGTCTTCACTTGATTCACATTTTGGGTATCAATTTTTGAAGTTAGTTCTACCTTCCAGGGTCCAGTGTTAAATCTACTCCTTTTTCATTCCTTACTAATATTTTTTTGGTCAGTCATTTATTAGAATAGCTTACCAAGAGCTGGCCTGTACTGTTGTGGATAGCAAGGCAGAAGATAATATATCTGTACTTAGGGGTTTATGGAGTTTACATAAGTTTCAAGAAGCAAGCTTTGTGCATGAGTTGTGCTAAGGAGTTGCCTATAGTAACAGATAATGTCCTCAGCCTGTGTCTCCTTCCCCAAACCAGCCCATACCCCTAGCTGCTCAGAGAGGGGCCATTGTCTACCCATTTGTTACAGCTATGAGCTGGGTCCTTCAGACACCATTGCATTGCCTCTCAGGAATGACAAATGGTAGGGTTCCCTGTCAAGGTGAGTCAGAATCTAGAGCTGGAAGGTGTATCTGTCATCTGACCTGATTTTCTTTTTCATTTTTTAAGGTTTGTTAAGAGACACATTTGTGATACATAAGGAATATATTCACTGTAGGGAGCTAGTACGTACATGTAGTGCAGCATAGTCCTTTTTATTTCTACCTCCTCTCTCCTTTCTCCTTTCTCATTTCTTCTCTCTGGCTCCATCTTTAGTTCACTTGTCATCTGCCAAAGATCTGCCTCCCTGTTTGCTTTTACATTTATTTTGTTTGGGTTTCTCATATAAGAGAAATCATGTGGTATTTAATGTTTTGTGTCTGATTTATTTCACTTAGCATTATGATCACAAGGTATCCATTTTCCTATGAATGGCTCAAATTTATCCTTCTTTATGGTGGGGTAATTGTGTGTGTGTGTGTGTGTGTGTGTGTGTGTGTGTGTGTGTGTGTGTGTTGATGCATATATGGGCTGCTTCCTTCCAAGACTTAGCTATTGTGAGTTGTGCTGCTATAAAATGTTGGCATTCATGGATTTTCTTGTATTATGCCTTTTATTCTTTTAGTAGGATACCCAGAGGAGGAAGAGTGGGGTCAACTAGAATCTCTATTTTTAGTTTTTTATGGACTCTCCATAGTGATTGCCGTTGCAGTTGTACTAATTTACATTCTCACTATTAGAGTAAAAGAGTTCTTTTTCCTCACAACCTCACCAACTTCTTATATTTTGAGTTCATGACATAGCCATTCTTTTTAGAGTATGGTAGAATCTAAGTGTTGTTTTTATGTGCATCTCTCAAATGGCCAAAGATGCTGATTTTTTTCATGTACGTATTGGTCATGTGTACTTCTGAGAAGTGTCTATTTGTTTTAGTTGTCCGTTTTTTGATTGAATTTTTATTTGGGCAGGAGAGATCTTCCTTTGTGGTACTGAAGATTAAGCCCAGGGCCTTCACGCTGAGCTACATGCCTAGTGATTTTTTTTTTTTTTTGATAGTGTTGCTGAGTTGCTCAGGCTTGGTTCAAACTTGATTCTCCTGCTTCAGCCTTGTGAATGGTTTTACTGGCGTATACCTCCATGCCTGGCTCCAACCCTCTTTTTTGCTTTGTTTTTTAAAATAATGTCCTATGCTTGTTTCATATAGGTAAGTTTTTCTCCCAGTTCTCCAAGGATGGGGTACTAATAATTTGGAGGAAAGCTTTCTTTTTGTGATGTTGTTTCTGTTTCTTACAAGTTGAATTACTCTGTTGTTATTTGTGGTGTCTGTGAGGCTTTCTTCAGATGCTTTTTGACTGACTGTTCACCTGTAATGTGGGGGCCTAATGTACCAACGAGGGACTGGGTCTACAGTGGTGTATTCACAGTGAAAGGAGCCGCTGTTAATGGGGAATCTTTTGAACTCAGTCTGGTCTTTTGCCTCAGATGGGTCAGATTCCCCAGTAAGACTTCTGCTATCCCTTGCCCCTGAGTGAAGACTTCGTTTGTAGGTGTCCTAGGTATAGAGAGGCAGAAGCCAGGTGTGGTCTTAGTATTTACAACATGCCTATGGGCCCCCATTTCAGTGTAGTCCCTCCGTCAGAGCTGTGTCTCTACTGCCTCATTCCTGAAAGTTCAGCTTTTATCTTCTCCAGAGCATCACTTTCTAGTCTTCCTCTTGGATGAGAGTTGGTAGCAGTCTTCACTGAGATGCATTGGGGATCTGGGAGTTACCCCCCTTTATTTTAACCCCTGCGCTATTGCCATCGCTGGAGAAGCTTGTTCATCATTTCCACCCTTTATGAAGATTGCTTTGTGCAAGCAGGGCTGGGCCTTGCCTGAATGGCTCAGACTGAGCTGTTGCAAGTCTCCTGAGTCACTTACCATTGATCCATCTGTTTTATAATTTGTAAACTATGATTACAGCTAGATGTGGTGGTACATGCCTGTAATCCTAGAACTCAGAAGGCTGAGGCAGGAGGATTGCTGTGAGTTCAAGGCCAGCCTGGGCTACAAAGTGAATTCAAGGCCAGCCCAAACTGCAAAGTGAGACCCTGTCTCAAAATTATATCTATATCTATATACACATGCATACATACACACACAGAGATATTGTCTCCTCTGTTTTCTTGTGGTTAAAAATAATTTATTGAGATATGATTCATCTTCCATAAAATTCACCCCTTTAAAATGTACAATTCAATGGTTTTTAGAATGTTTTCAGACTTGTGAAACCCATCTGCATTGTCTTAATTTCAAAACATTTTTATCACCTTCCCTGAAAAATGTTTATGTACTCGGAATCACTCACCACTTCCCACTCTCCCCATTTTCTGATAACCACTAGTTTGTTTTCCATTAGTAAGAATTTTCCTATTCTGGACATTATGTATAAATACATTATGTGGTTATATATGTTAATGTACCATATATGTTATGTGGTTCTTTGTGACTGGCTTCTTTCATTTAGCAGAATTTCCAAATGTATCTCTCTTTCATACAAATGATTACTGCATTCCTTTTTATGGCTAATATCCTATTGTGTGGATCTAGCACATTTTATTTATTTATTTAATTGATAAACATTTGGGTCTTGCTGTTTTAGTGTTAAAAATTCCATTTATAGGGATGGGATTTCACAAAACAGTGCAAGTTGACTTGGATATTTAATCCACCATCTAGCTCCCTAAGCACTGAAAGTGGTTTGTGAATTTTCTGTTGCTTTTGGCAGACCTTATTCAGACAGGTCCTGAAAATGAGGTATGGTGGATAAAAAGAAAACGAGAGAAAGTTATGGGATGACAGGGTGGGGGTGCGCAACAGCCTCTAGGACTGAAGCCTTGATTACAGTTTTCTCTGGCTTTTTATTCGAGTCTTTTCTTTACAAAGAACAATAGCAGATATCGGAAGGGTAAAGTTTAGAAAAGTGGTAACTCAGTTGTTTATCCCAGGGACCATCTCTGGCTGTATATGGCCTTTGTGTTTACTGTTCTTTTGGACACATTTTAATAAAGCATCCCATGCTGTCCCAGCAGCATTCTACTGAGTCTCAAGGTTCTGTATTCATTAACTTAAACACAGTGCATTTGTAAGACTTCCTGCAGAACAAATAATCGTATGACCTAGTATAGCACAAAGTCCCTGGGGTGACCAAAGATTAAACTAGTTTAAGTTAATCTGTGACCCACAATTATATTGACATTGGGTATGAATGAGCAGAATTGGTAGGGCACAAGTCATATCTAGTTTTGCAGGATTTCTTTATTTTGAGGGTTTTGTGTTTTTAATACCAAAGGTCAAACCTTGATCCTTGCACACATGCTATACCACTAAGCTATAGTTCCAGCTCTTTCTTTGAATTTTATTTTGAGCCTGAATCTTCTTAAGTCACCTGGTTTTGAAGTTGGCCCTGTCATAGCCTCTTGAATACTATTACAGGTGTGTGCCATTATATGCAACTGAGTCTTGTTTTGTCATTATAAAATAAAGCTAATGAAGGAGACCAAATTCAGTGCTCCCTAAGCTTGGCTGAGCCGCCTTTTACTATTCTGCAGGACATGGGAGGTAACATGGTGCAGCCCAGACATAGGCCTAGACCTGGGAACACAAAATTGGTCTGGCCAACATGACCTTCATTTCCTAATAAACCAGGAAAAACAGAACATAGTCCTTTGATAGCTGTACCATGAGACCTGTGTCAAGAGGGAGAATTGAATTAATAGTTCAATTGAGGAAATACACTTTTATCTTCAAATTATTCTTTTAACAATTTTACAGATTACTGCAATTTTTAAACCCTGATCCTCTGAGAGCTGATGGAATCTCTGATCTGCAGCAGGTATTACAAGCCCTACAAAAAGAGTATAGAAAACTATTCTTAAAATCCTTCTTCCTTCTGCTAGTCTTGTGATTATAAGAGAAGCTCCTTAGGTGGGGAACTTTATGCCTAAAGACATCTTTTGAAAAATTATCTATTGACTTACTGTATCAAAGAAATATTTTTATTTGGTTAGATGCCTTCTTCATTTTGGCAGTTTTGGTGTTTCTCAGGAACCATATATACCTAGGTTTTCACTTGGAAATATTGTGTTTTCTTCTGCATAAAATTCTTGGTACTTTGTGCTAATGGCTTAGGGCAGATACTGTCTAATGCCTGTATCACTTAGTTGCAGAAGCTGAAGTCAGGCACGCAACAGCCTGTCATGGTCCTCCGGAACAAGATTGAGCCTTGCCTGACCATTGACAGTTCACCACTGTCTGAAAACCTGAAAAAGGTGACCATGCTCTTAAAACTAGACTCATGAAGAAATACTGACCTTTTCTAACACAGAACAATATGTATGTGTGTGTCAGTGAGCCCAGTGATTGTGTGTAATAGGCAAGTGCTCTACCACTTAGTCATATTTTCAGCCTATAGTTTGTTTAATAAACAATTCTAAGGTTGTATTGTATAGTTTCTTTGCTTTTGAAATTCCCTTAAGCTTTTGTTAGTACTTTCTTATTATCAAGTACAGTTAACTCTTATAAATATGTAATTCTTTCACGAAGAGGCCATTGTATAATTGTAAACCCTCTTTTGAAATAAGTTTTCAAGTGTGCCTTTGAAAAGGGGCCTCAGAAGAAGCAACAAGTTGCCAGGGCAGCTATAATATAATTCTTAACCATTCTTTCCAAAATTGCTTCATAGATCTCTGGTTTCATTTGGTAAATTGATCATGTATCAGATATGTTTCCTTCCTGATTAGAAAAACGTTAAAACTGTTTTTTTAAAGATAGGAAGATAAAAACCACAAGGATGAACAAAATGAGAGAAGTCTTCAGGGGCAAGAGATTTCTACAGACTTTCAGAAAATGGAGCACAGCAGCCATTCTACATGTTCTACAGAAGATGATTGGGAGGATTTCCTGGAAAAGTTGATGGCCCTAGAGAAATAACCTTGAAGGATGCTATTGATGGCTTAATTATGAAATGTCCCCCAAAGATGCCTGTATTGAGGTTTTAGTGCACTGTGCAGCAGTGTTTAGGAGTGGGCCCTAGAGAGGTGACTAGGCTCGATCAGTGAGATCATCATTTGATGGTATTATTGGGTATTTGATGGTATTTGATGGAAACAGGTGGGTGGGGCCTAGTTAAGGGCAGTAAATCATGGAGGTATGACTTTGAGAACTAGCCCTGGTCCCAGGCCCCTTCCTCTCTGGCTCTTTCCGTTTTTGTCTATTGCCTGGCTACCGTGAGAAGAACACTTTGGCTACACTACACCCTTCCACCATGATGTTCCACCTCACCTCAGCCCTGCAGCAGTGGAACCAGCTGATCATGGACTGAAACCTCTGAAACTGTGAGCTACAAAGAATCTTCCCTCTTTTAAGTAATTTTCTCAGGAATTTGGTTACAGTGACAAAGAGCTGACTAATACAGATACTGTTTAAAATTCTCCAGTAAAAGTCTGCTTGGTGCCTTGTGTTCCAGCACTGATGTGACTTTTACACGGTTGCAGGATTTACCTGTCCACAGAGCTTATAGTCAGGTTTTAGTGTTTTTCTCTCTAGTATGAACAGATGTCAGGAATCACAGACATTCAAAGAACAACTTCACATTAAACAAAACAAAACAAAACAAAACAAAACAAAACACCACTGGGCGTAATGGCATGTACCTGTAACCCCAGCACATAAGAGGCTGAGGCAGGAGGATTGCCACGAGTTTGAGGCCAGCGTGGACCACATAGTTTAAGTCTAGCCTGTATTGCATAGGGAGACCTTGTCTCAAAAATGAATGAATAAATGAGACCAGAACAAACTCTAAAGGAAATAGACAGTGTAGGAATAGAAGAAAATGTTAGAAAATAAGTATTTCCAGGTACAGTGGCATGTGCCTGTAGTCCCAGCTACTTCAGAGGCTGAGGCAGGAAGATTGCAAGTTTAAGCCTACTTTTAGAAGCTTAGTGACTTGGAATCTGTCTCAAAAAATAAGAAGGACTGTGGATATAGCTCAATATGCAGCTCCAGTGTTTAATCCGTTGTATTGCCAAAAAGAGGAAAAGCTCAGTGATAAGAGAAAGTGCTGCATTCATTTATCAATAACAATTACAAGCCAAGGGTGGTTGTGCATGCCTGTAATCCTACCACTCAGGAGGTTGAGGAGAAAGATAACTGAGTTTGAAACCAGCCTGGGCTACACAAGCATGTTCAAGGCCAGCCTGCACTACATAATGAGAGCTAGTCTTTAAGAAAACAAACAGAACCCCCAAATCAGATAACAATGTACTACTATAAAGAAAAGAAACAGAAAAGAAATTCAAAATATTTATAGAAATTTGAAACAATAAATGGCAGATTTGAGATATAAAATAGAAAACAATAAAAACAGCAGAAAAATGAATTTGATGCTCCATTTGAGATTGAATATCTGAAGAAGGAATGTGTAGAAAGACTTAAGGGAAATAGTAGATTCTCTAGGGAGTGTCACGTGAATATTTTCTGGACCTAATGAACACATAAGAGTCTGCACCTGCAGTCAGCACAACTGATGAACAGATATTATATGCATGGCTGTGAGGCATCTAATCACAGAACTGTGGAGACCCTGGAAGCTTCTGGAGGAAGAGACAATCTCATACATGAGTCGAGAAGCCAGCATGTTGCTGTCAGACTTATCTGCAGCAACATCTGAGCATTGTGGACTTCAGCACTCTGACGAGGAGCTATTTTAGCTTTCAGGTTCACACTCTCAGAATAATGAGGTGTGAAAATATGAAATGTTTACATAAGCAGAATCTCAAAAGACTTCCCTTGTCCTCTTTGTGAGGAAGCTACAGAAGTATCTTCCCCACTAAACAAAGCGTATCAAGGAAGAAGACTATGGAAATTGCAGACAGAGGAAACTCCTGGGTCAACAGCAGAGAAAAAGCCATTCCCATTCCAGCCAAGGTTTAGGACTCTGGAGGAGGATGTCACAGAGACAGTGGTGGTTGGAGAACTCTGTTGGAGCATTGGGGTTTTAGTGATAGCAACAGAAAGATAAACAAGTTAGAAACATGTTTTTAACAAAGCTTTACAAGTGAGGCTGTTGGATTGGCAGAATAGTCATAGTTTTAGTCATATGATCAGTGGATTATGTATTGGACCTTTTTATTTTGGGCCCCCTAAAAACAGAGTCATAAAATAAGAGTTTGGTGTGGAGAATAGTTTCCTGGGACTTACTGAATTCTGTCTTAGAACCTCTTTGCTGCATACTTGTAGTTAGAGTAAAGGGAGAAGTGAGTGAAGTGTTTGTCTTGTCTACTTTGTGATTTTTGTTTGTTGATTTATTTTTTTGTAGGCTCTTCAGAGAAAGAAGTACCCAGGACCCAGCTACACTGAATCTTACTCTTGGCCTCCCATAGCACGTGGCTGTGATGTGGTTATCATTTCTCACTGTGGAAATGACCCTTTGTTGTACCTCCCACCATTGCTTACCATGTTACAAATGGGGGGCTGCTACAAGTCATTACCAAGTAGAAATGGAGTAAGTTGACAGTTTTATGTCTCAACAAGATGGATTATTTATTTCAAAATTGTATACCTATATGTTGATAAATTCAGGTTATATTACTCAATTTGGTTTCCAGACTGCCAGGACAAAAACTGTCCCATGACAGTGTTAGCCTTTCTCTTCTCATGGTCACTAGTCTTTACCCTGGGTCTCAGTTGTGGACCATTGGCTGGGTAGAAGAGTTCTGGTGTTTAAAGATGAATATAGAGTTTATAAAATGATCTCACTGACCTTAGTTCATGTAACTGTCATGGCAACCATGTAAGATATGCATGTATTGTTCTTCCTATTTTATTTTTTTGTAGTGGGAATAGAATGCATGACCTTGTGCTTGACAGGCAGGCATTGTGCTGCTGAGCCATATCCCCAGTCTCCTCTCCCCATTTGAAACATGAGAAAATTCAGTTCATAAAAATCTATTGGGATGAATTTTTAACAGTTTGACAACTTATTTTTTATTTTAAAGAGAAAAAACAACTGAGACTTTTCATAATAGGCAATTAACAATGCTAAATATATTGAGTATTATTATTTTCAAAGTAGTTGCTCAGATTACAAGATATAAGCATGTCAAATTGATAAAGCAATGTAAACACAAACCATTGTTTTCAATGAACTAAAAGAAATTATTAGTATAATTATCTTAGCTATCTTGTGTGTGTATATATAAGTATGTATGTATCTATCTATATTTTCTTTTCCCTTCCTTCTTTTCTCCTTTCTCCCATTCCAGTATTCTTTCCTTTTCTTTCCCTTTCTTTACCTTTTTGGATCTTATTTACTCTTTCAATTTCTTGCACTAGGAAGACAATACAACGTCTACACATGCGAGTCGGATTTGTTTCACTTATTAGTATGGTCTCTAGTTGCATCTATTTACCTAAAAAAGCCTTGAGTTTATACCTCTTTATAACTGAGTAGTATTCCATTGTATAAAAATACTACATCTTTTTTATCTGTTCCTCAGTTGATGACATCTGGGTTGTTTCCAAGATTTAGCCATTACAAATTGTGCTGCTATAAACATGGGTGTGTATATATCACTGTAGTATGATGTTTTTAATTCTTCTGGGAAGATGTTCAGAAGGGAAATAGCTGGTTAGAATGGGACTGCTAATTCTAGTTTTTTAAGGAATCTCCTCAATGATTTCCACAGTGGTTGTACCCGTCCATATTCCCTCCAACGATGGAAAGGGGTTCCTTTTTCCCTACAACCCCTCCAGCATTTGTTGTTGGTTGACTTCTTGATGATAGCTATTCTTTCTGGAGATGGAATCTCAGTGTTTTAATTTGTATTTCTCAAATGACCAATGATGTTGAACATTTTTTTCTTATATTTATTTGCCATTTACATTTCTCTATCTGAGAAGTATGTATTTATCTCAGATGTCCATTTTTGGATTGGATCTTTGAATTTGAAGGACCTGATTCTTTTCATTTCTTTATATGTTCTCAGTAGAAGTCATTTGTATGAGAGACAGTTGGTTAAAATTTTTTTCCCAACCTATGGGGTTTTTTTTTCACTTTGTTGATTTTTCTTGATGTTCAAAAACTTTTTAAGATGAGATCCCAGTTGTTGATTCTTTGAAAGTACTTCATGTGCAGTCTAGTTTTTGTTCATGAACTCCCTGCCTGCCTATATGTCTTCAAGATTTTCATCTACTTTTCTTCCAGTTTAGTGTTTCTGTTTTAATATTTAGATCTTTCATCCATTTTGACCTTAGTGCGTGATGATAGACATGGATCTAGTTTTAGTCTTTGACATGTGGAAAGTCAGTTTTTCCAGCGCCATTTGTTAAAGAGACTTTCTTCCAGTGAATGTATTTGGCCCTTTTGTCAAAGATAATGTGGCTAAAAAAAAAGAAAAATGAAAAGATGGCTGAGTTTGTTTGTAGTCTTGTCCACATCTTTTAATCTGTTCCACTGATCCTCAGGTCTGTTTTCTGCCAGTACTATGCTGATATTATCATAGTAGCTTTGTAGTAGAATTTCAAGTCATTGCTTTCTTGTGATCTGCTTTGCTCTGTTTTGTTGTGTTTAATTTTACCCTTTTGATATAATTGCATGTATATTTGCATGGGTAAGATGGATGACCATATTGCTGTTTTTGTCATATTGTGGAGCAGAACTGTTAACAGTCTCACTGTTTGAATGTCTACTTTACATGTTTTAACTTTGTAAATTGAACAACTATTTCCAAGAAGTCAGTATGTAATTTGTCAAGCAATAATTTCTTAGGTTTT
>PVJX010037737.1:0-16762 GCA_004027295.1 Dolichotis patagonum
TATGACAGCTATTGCTGATTTAATATTATCCTTCTTAGAAGTCCTACCATGCTTTTTTTTTTGTTCTATTACCATTGGTTCTGTCTACCACATTGTGTCTCATTGGAATTTGAATATGTGTGATAGTTCAAACAAATTTTTTTCTTTTTTATCAAAAATGAGATATTATAATACCCATTGATCATTTTCTGTTATTCGGCTCAGAAAGCCCTGGAATTCTTTCACTATATGCATGGCTTTATACTATTGTGTTATGTTTGATATTACTGTAATTGAAACTATGCTCAAGTATAGCAGAGTAAGAGATATGGCGTTAGATACTGTTGATATCCAGTTGATTTAATGTAAAGTACTGTGTTGCCTATGTTGTCCTCTTCTGATCTGCTCTGTACTGCCCCCTTTTGTTTTATTCTCTTTTAAATAAAAAAAGAAGAAAAAAAAATAAAATTGATAAAGATCTTTCTATGACAAAGAAAACCCTGGAAAATCATGACTACCAAACCAATACTACAAAAAACTTTCAAGAATATCTGTGAAAAAGACAATGAAGCCAACAACGAAAAAACAAAGTCGAATGTAATGATTAACTGGAGGTTTAGCAGTTATGCAGAAAGGGTAAAAAAGCAATCAACAAAATAAAACAATGACAAGAATGTCAGTATTTTTCAGCAGGAACTCTCAATGTGATTGTTCTCAACTCCCCAATCAAAAAAACACAAATTAACAGAATGGAATGGAAAAAAAATATCAAAGCTCAACAATATACCATACAAAAGAATCGAATTTAACACAAATACTGTTTTTTAAGAAAACAGTATTTCATGCAACACACGTCTAAAAACAAGCAGGAATAGCTATCTCTTGTTTTCAGACAAGCTGGCCTTCAAGCCAAAACTGATCAGAAGAGGCAAAGAAGACCACTACATATTGGTTAAGGTAACAAGTCAACAAGAAGAGATAACAATTATAAATAGCTAGATAAATAGATACACTGATAAATACATACTTGCATCAAATACCAATGTCTCCAATTCCATAAAATAAACATTAAGTAATAGCCATAAAAGATCAGATAAATATCAACACAATTAAAAGTAGAGGACCTTAAGACCCACTATCACAAATAGATCAACTAATGAAAACAACAAAAATACTGAGTTTAATCAAATCTTTGAACAGATTTAACACATTATCTATATAGTCTTCAATCAAACAACAGAACTCACATTCTTAGCAGCACATGGAACATTCTCCAAAATAGACCACATACTAGCTCATAAGTCAAACTTAAATAAGTACAAAAAGTCAAACGCTTTCTATGGGAAAAAAAACTATGAAAATAATACAAGCATAGGGAGATGAAACAACATATTCTTTTAAAAGATCTATGAGTGCCAGGACAAATTAACATATTTACAACAGGGCCATAATTTGTATGTCACACTGCTCGATGACATTAACTACCAGTGGTATATGCATAACTATCCCAATGTGCAGCTTTATATTGTTCATTCAAGGTTTCCATCATTTTCTTATGTTCTTCTATTTTTTTATTTAGATTTTCTATAGATAAACAGCATTTCTTTTGTAATGTCTGTCACTTCATTTTTTACCTGAAAGATTATTTCTGACCTGATTTCGTCTATAACTTCATGGAGTTGTTTGTTTACTTCATTTGCTATCATTTCAGAAAGTTCAGTTGTGCAATTTCCACTGTCTGCCATTTCAGCGTCTCTTGGATTTGTTCTCAGTGGGCTGGAGGAATGAGACTGCCTCTTGTTCTTTCGTTTTGTTACTTTCCTCTGCAACCCATGTGGCTGGTCAGACACTCTCCTGATGGATAGCACTGGAATGCTGCACTGGGCAGTTTCAATCTTCCTATATCCTTGTGGCTTGCCAGGGCACACCCCTGACCTATGGCGCAGGATCCTTGTGCCCTGTGAGGCTGGCCGGGCATTCCCCTGATGGATTGTGCTGGGTCTCTGGTCTGGGCAGAGTTTGGATCCTCTGTGCAGCTAGCAGGGATGCACCTCTGGAGTGAGGTGCTGGGGCCTCACACCTGGCTGGGTGGAGTTCAGAACCTCGGATACTTGGCAGCTAGGAGGAGCAATACCCAGAGTTTGACACCACTGCCAGAGGGCGTTCCCGACTTTCAGTGCCAGTGGTGGGGTCTTGCTCCTGGCTGGGCGGAGTTCAGAACCTCTGGGACCCACCGTCACTAACGTGCAGCTGTATATTAATTGAAAAGACCTATTAAAATGATTAAATCCATTTGTACCATGAATGTTACAGGCCACCCGATGGACAGTCATTCATGAAGTACCTGTGGTTCAAAACTCCATAATTAGTTTCTACAACTAAATAATGCTAGTATTACAGACCACTATATGGGACTTAAGGGTAGTGTAAAATACAGACATCTAATACATATATATTCTACTAAATATCTTCCATTGCAGAAGACAGCAATCTAAAATAAAGAATTGTCAAGCTCTAAATGTTAGTCGTGCCAAGAAAGAAAACCACTGGGTATGAGGAATTAAAATTTGAACATATTGTTTCTTTATGATCATTACCTTAAAAAGCTAATGAAATGAATGATTCCAGTGACAAAACTGATGGTTAAAACTCTGAACGATTTTTAAATAAAAATAAGATTTTTAATAGTTTTCTATACTTTGACAAAGAGTATCAGATAACTGTAAAACTCTAGAAACATAAAATCTAATACATAGTATGCATAATAATAACTTACTAATATTCATACTGTAACAAAACTACTATGAGCAACAAAAAAATCTTATGATCAACAAAAAATCTTATTGGGTATTAGCTGAAAATTTTCTCATTCTGCACTTGATCTTAGCCAAAGGCCAAGAAGCGATCCCATTCTGTAGTTTATAAGGAATTTGTCTAACTAATCACATGGTTTCATGAGACAAAGTCTATAAATAAGTTAAACACTCAAAGGGAAAGATATTTAAAAGTCTCAACAGGGTTCTTCAAGATTGCAGCTATGACCACACTGGAATTTCCCATCCTTTCAGAAAAATCATTTAATACTGCCGAGATAGAGAAGTGTTTGATATAGTTCTGTAAAGGGAAAAATTTTCGTTGCTACTGTAAAGATTAAAAGATTGGAGCAATAAGTTGTTCATATATCAAGCATACTAGACAACTCCTTCCTATATCAGAAGAGGTAACAAATTTTTCATTACCTTCACATTTGGCTTCTTTGTAGAAACTCCTCTGTACCAACCTAAAAACAAAGCACACAAATGATTTTAAAATCATACTGTTGTCATTTTTGGTTAAATGATGTAATAGAATTTTTAGAGACACATATGAATATAAAACTTTCCTGAAGCCATTAACTGTAGCTTTATCAGGATCTACAGTTGTCCTAGATCCTAATAAAGGATCCTATGGTAGTTCACTTCAAAAAGAACAGTTTTATGATGAATATAATCTCAATTTTCATCATAAGGTATTGCTGTTTACATCTAAAATGTCCCACAAAAGTCTCATGTATTCAGAGGTAAGCCATTCAGAAGGTGATTGGATCATGGGAGTGTTACATGCATCAGTGAATAATCCATTAATGAGTTCAGAGCTTGATGTGCTGTCAGGAGGCAGGGCCTGGTCTGAGGTGGGTTACTGTGGGCATAAACTGATAGGGTGAGTTCTTGTCCCTGGATCCTCTCTTCTCTCTCAGCTGCCTGCCTGCCATGGGTTAAGCAGTTTTTTCTGCACTACACCCTTCCATTATGCTATTTCTGCCTTCAGAACCCACTGAAAACTGAGCCAAATACACCTCTTCTCCTTTAAACTGTAGATGTCAGATATTTTATATCAGTGGGGAGAAGTGACTAATACACAAGACATAACACCATGTCAACTGAATATGCCATTAGAAATTAGAAATTAGAAAAGGCTGGTTGCAGTGGCACATGCCTGTAATCCTTGCACTCAGGAGGCTGAGGGAGGAAGATCGTTGCAAGTTCAAGACCATCCTGAGCTACAAAGTGAGCTCAAGGGCAGCCTGAACTGCACAGTGAGACCATGTCTCAAAAAGACAAAAAAAAAAAAACCCTCAAGAAACATGTAAACCATTTACACAAAAATTCCCAGATAATAAATATTGAAAGCCAAAGAAACACACAAAAAAATTTGGATTTGGGGATTTTTCTTTGTTTTATGGCAGATAAGTAGTACAGCCAAGATTTTGTTTCTGATCTCATTCACTCTCCCATGTAATACACTACACTATTTTCATTTCTTTGTCTTACAACTGCTACAGTCAACATTCCTGCTAACACAGGTCTCTCTTCATTTATTTCCTTTCAGCATTCATACACAGCAAAATTATCAAAAATTTCAAGTAAATAATAAAAACAATTTTCAGGGACAGAAAACTTTATTTTCAACTTTTTTCAATTCTACTTTATTAGTTTCAGAGTCTCTCTTTAGTTTCTTAACTGAAAAAGCAGCTCTTACATGTAAGATGGCAAGGAAAAGAGTTATATTTAAAGGAAAAAGGTGACCAAAACAATGGAGATTATTAGTAACAGCTAATATTAACATAAAATTTATTTTTCTTAATTCCATGTACTAGAACTGAGGGCTTTTATCATGTATTATCCTTTAAATTTCACAATAAAGGAATGAGATAAAGAATCATAGAAAATAGCAAACAAGTAGAAAGAAAGTTTTGTTTTCATTCAGAGCTACAGCTGATATAATAAATTTCATTTTATACTCTGAATCTCAATTCTTCATTTATTAAAAAATGATAGTTTTAGCAACATGACACTTCTCACTATATTAAAAAACATGATATCACAATGCTATGACACACTAAGGCTATCCAAAAAAAAATTTCCTCAATAAAAGCCATGAAGTTTTATTAGTCAAGGCAGAGACACACTGGTGAAATAGTAGGCAAACAGATCTATAGAACCAAATAGAGTATCCAGAAACAGACACCCATAAAGACAGTCAACCAGTCTGACACAGGAGCAATGAAAATACAATGGGGAAAAGACAGTGCTTTCAAGAAATGGTGCTGGAACAATTGGACATATACTTAAAGAAAATAAAACAACACAGACTTTATATTAGTCACAAAAATTAACTTACAATGGATTATAGAACTAAGTGTAAACTGCAGCACTCATACAAAAACTTCTAGAAGACAGTAAGAGAAAATTTAGGTAACACTGGGTATGATGATTTTTTTAAAATACAAAATCAAAGTCATGACTCATAAAATCAATGAAAAGCAGAACCTTATTAAAATTTTTAAAATGTCTGTTTCATGAAAGACATTGTCAAGAGGAAGATATGTCAACTGGAGAGAATATCTACAAGAGACATACCTCCTAATAGATTAATGCCAAAAAATGTACAAAGAAGTCCTAAAATTCAACATTATTTTTATTTATCTATTTTAAAGAGAAAAACAGAAAAATCCAGAAGCAAACAAACAAGAAAACAACAACAGCAAAAGCAAAAACAACAACAAAAAGTAGTAATATAAGATTTCAAACCAAGACGATAGGAATTCAACAGTGGTAATTATACTGCATATTATCTTCGAAATAGTTGCTCAGGTTACCAGATACATGCAAAATTGATCAAACAATATAATTTCCCTTTGAGCAGTTTCTTTCCCTTTTACCATATCCATTGTAATTTATGGATCTTATTTACTCTTTCAGTCTCTTACACTAGCAAGACAATACAGTGTTTACACATGAAAGTTTAATTTATTTCACTTATGAGTATGATTTTCTAGTTGCAGCCATTTACCTACAAAAGCCTTGAGTTTATTGTTCTTTATGGCTAAGTAGTATTCTATTGTACAAAATACATCTTTTTTATCCATTTCTTGATTGATGGGCACTTGGATTGTTTCCAAGATTTGACTATCACAAATTGTGCTGCTACAAATACGGGTACACATACATCACTGTGGTATGATATTTTCAATTCTTCTCGGAAAATACCCAGAAGCAGAATAGCTGGGCCAAATGGAACTTCTTAATCCTAGTTTTCTGAGGAATTTCCACACTGATTTCCACAGTGATTGTACCAGTCTACATTCCACCAACAGTGGAGAAGGGTTCCTTTTTCCCCACAACCCCACAAGCATTTGTTATTGGTTGATTTCTTGATGCTATTCATTCTTTCTGGAATGAGATGATATTTCAATGTTGTTTTAGTTTGCATTTCTTAAATGACCAATGATGTAAAACATTTTGTCATATATTTACTTGCCATTTGTATTTCTTCATCTAAGAAGTGCATATTCATCTCAGCTACCCATTTTTGGATTGGGTCTTTGAATTTGGGGACCTGATTTTTTTTAATTCTTTATATACTCTAGATAAAAGTCCTTTGTCTGAAGCATAGTTGGCAAATATCTTTTCCCAGTTCATGGGTTTTCTTTTCACTCTGTTGATTATTTCTTTTGATATGCAAAAACTTTTTAATAACATAAGATCCCAGTTGATTCTTTGAAGTATTTCCCGCGCAGTTAGGTTTTTGTTCATGAACTCTTTGCCTACCTCGATGTCCTCAAGATTTCTACCGACTTTGTCTTCCAGTAGATTTAGTGTTTCTGTCTTAATATTTAGATCTCTGATCCATTTTGACATTAGTTTAGTGCATGATGATAGGCATGGGTCTAGTTTAAGTCTTTGACATGCAGAAAGCCAGTTTTTCTAGCACCACCATAAAAGAGGTTATCTTTATTCCAGTGAACATGTTTGGCCCCTATGTCAAAGATAAGGTGGCTAAGAGTGTTTGTAGCTATGTATCTTCTAAAGAAAGTAAAGTAATTTAAAAACAGACAAAAGACTTGAAGAAACACCTCCCCAAGAAAGGAATACAGGAACAAGGCATGGTGGTACACACCTGTAATTTCAGCATTCTGGGAGGCTAAGGCAGGAAGATTTCAAGTTCAAGCCAGTATGGACAACTCAGTAACTTTTCAAGACCCTGTCTCAAAAAATAAAACATATCTGAGTCTGTAATTCAGTGATAGACTGCTTACCTACTATGAGACCTCAGGTTTGAGCCCTAGCATCACACATGCAAACACACACACATGCTCAAAAAAAGAAAGAAAAGTAGTGCAGAGGAAAATAAGAATATAAAAAGATGTTCGTCATCATGTTTAATTAGAGAACTCCACATTAAAACAACAGTAACAGTTAGAAGGAGAGTGGCCAAATGTTAAAGCACTTGCCTATTGTGCCCAAGGTTCTAGGTAAAGCAAACAGGCAAGACACACACACACATACACACATATGTGTGTACACACGTATTTACATACACACAAATGAGACACCACTACACACCTATTACATGGCTGAAATCTGAATACAACACCAAGTTATGGTGAGAATGTGAAATAACAGGAATTCTCATTAATTGCTGAGAATGCAAAATCATACAGGCATTTTGGAAGATAATTTAGAAGTTTCTTACAAAACTACAGTCTTACCCTATGACCCAGAAATATGCACTGCTTATTATTTATCCACATCAGTTAAAAAGTTACATCCACACATCAAAACAAAACAAAATGATTACAAATGGACATTTACAGGAGCCTTACTCATGACTACCAGGTTTTGGAAGCAACCAAACAGATGAATAAGTAAATAAACTGATACAACAACATGATGGGATGCTATTCAGTAATGCAAAGATACAAGCTATGAAGCCATGAAAAGACATGTAAGAACCTTGAGTATATCGCTCATGCACTTAATAATGCATATTGATGACATACCATGTTCTTTGCAGTCAACCCTTCTCTGTGACTCTCCTTCCCCAGTCCTGTCAAGTAATAATCTAAGCAGACTCCTAAAAACTCACTATCTCCACTGAATGGCACCAACTGGGAAGGTGCTTGCAGAGTGATGCTGAAGATTGAAGCCTGGGCCTCAAGCATAATAAGCAAGTTTGAGACAGCTGATCTCAATTTTTCAAAGAGTTGAGAATGCATGTACCACCATGGCTGGCTTGAATGCCACCATTCTGTGGGTCAGAATTCTGTTCATTGAACTTCAGCCGCCACTTTTTTGTGGTACATTGTTGTTAACATGTATTAACTGTACATATTAATGGAGTTCAATGTGATACATATATAGTGCCTGACCAGATCCAGCTTCTTTTATTGAACCCTCCCCTCAACACACATATACTTCCCAATCTCCAGTAATCACTATTCAATTTTCTTGTTGACTTTTTTTTATCTTTCTCGTATGGAAGAGAACATGTGGCACTTATCTTACTGTATCTGGCTCATTTAACATTATGTCCTCCTCAAGTTCTATCTATTTTGCTGCAAATGATGGCATTGTAATTTTGATTTGAATTTCCCTAATAGTTATTTGAGCATGTTTACATATGTTTGTTGGCCATTTGTATTCCTTCTTTTGAGAAGTATATTTCTTTTTTTTTTGAGAACTGGCCATTTGTATTTCTTCTCTTGAGAATGATTCAAATCATTTGCTCATTTTTTAATTAGATTGGCTTTTTGGGGGGTTGCTTACATCTTCAGGATATGAATCCTATATCAGATAATGAGTTAACCCTATTGACTGTTTTCTTTGATGTGCAGAAGGATTTTGGTTTGGTGTAGCCACAACTGTTAATTTTTGCATTTGTTTCCTGTGCTTTTTGAATTCTATCCAGAAAATCACTGCCTGCTCAAACATCTGCAAGTGTTTACCATATGTTTTCTTCTTTTAGTTTCAGAATTTCTGGTCTTACATTTAGATCTGTGATCCACTCTGTGCTGATCTTTGTATAAAATGAGAGATAAGAATCAAATTTCAATCTTCTGCCTGCTGCTATCCAGTTTTTCCAACATTTATTGAAGAGACTATCCCTTTCCCATGTACATTCTGATACCTTTGTTGAGAATCAGTTGGCTGTGGAAGCACGGGTTTACTTCTAGGATCTCTACTCTGTTCTATTGGTCTCTGTGTTTCTATGACCTTACCATGCTGTTGCGGTTACTTGTGGTTCCACAGTATGTCTGGAAACTAGGTATTGTAATGCCTCAAGTTTTGTTCTTTTCACTCAAGACTGTCTCAGCTATTCAGTGGCTTCTGTGTTTCCAGATAAATTTTACGACTGTATTTTTTAGTTCTCTGAAAAATGTCACTGGTATTCTGACATGGAATGCATTTAATCTATAGAGTGCTTTGAGCATTATGAACATTTTAACAATATTATGTCTCCCAATCCACAAAGCTAGCAGGTCTTTCCCTTTTTTTGAGAGTTTTCAAACTCTTTTAACAGTATTTCATACTTTTTATTGTAAACATCTTTCACTTCCTTAGGTAAATTTACTTCCAGGTATTTTTTAGCTACTATGAATGGGACTGATTTTATAATTTCTTTCCCAGAAAATTTATTTACTGGTATACAGATAAGTTAGTGATTTTTTTTTTGTATGCTGATTTTTGTATCCTGCTATTTTATCCATTTACCGATATTATAACTATCAGTTCTAATAGTCTTATAGTGGAGTCTTTAGGTTTTCCTATATAATCACATTGTCTGCAAATATAGGTAGGATGATCAGACCTCCTTTGTATTCCTATACCCTTTCTTTCTTTTACCTAATTGCTGTGGCTGAAACTCCCAGTATTATATTAAGTAAGAGTGGTGACGATGAACATCTTTGGTTTATTCATTAGTCATGGCAAAGATGCTTTCAGCTTTTCCTCTTCATTCTGACATTTAACTATATGTTCATGATACATGGCCTTACTCTGTTGAGGTACACACTTTCTAGAGCTATGTGTTGAGAGTTTGTATCATGAAGGGTGGTTAAATTTTAGCGGGTGTATTTTTCTGCATCACTCAAGATGATCATATTCTCCATTAGGTTGCTCTGATGTATCACACCTATTGATATGCATATGTTGAACCATACTTGCATCATTGGGTAAAACCAACTTGATCATGGTGAATGATGTTTTGATGTGCTACTGAATCCCAACTGCTAATATTTTTCTGAAATTTTTTGTACTTATGTTCATCAAAGATACTGGTCTACACTTTCTCTTTTGTACCCTTATCTGCTTTTTGTATGAGGGTAATGCTAGCCTCATGGAATGATTTTGGCTTCCCTGTCTTTTGACTGTTTGAAGTAGTTTGAGAAGAATTGGCATTAGTTCTTAAGAAGTTTAGTAAAGGACTGGAAGTGTACATCACTTAGAGCACTTGCTTAGCATGTGGAAACTGGGTTCAATACTCGGTAAGGCAGAGAGAGAGAGAGAGAGAGAGAGAGAGAGAGAGAGAGAGAAAGAGAAGGGAAGAGAGAGGGAGGAAGGGAGGGGGAGAAAGAAAGAAAGAAAGAAAGAAAGAAAGAAAGAAAGAAAGAAAGAAAGAAAGAAAGAAAGAAAAAAAAAGTAAAAAAGAAAAAGAAAAGGTTGGCAAGGGCAGTAAAGCCATCTAATCCTGCTGATGGGGAGTGCCACTGATTCAGTCAACTTTTCTTAAAATTAAAACTGTTGCAAAACTTGCCAAATGTGCCCATCTCATGACTCTGAAGGGTTAAAGAGGCTGAGAAATGAACATAAGCACAGAATCACTTTTAGGTCTCTTAAATATAGACCAGAAAAATTCATGACTTCTTAGAGCAACAACTGAAGTCAACAGGAATTGGATGTTTTTTTTAAAAAGCCAGTACAACAAAACAACTTCTAAGGGTCTCTTAACTTATTGTCCAAGAGCCTGGGGCAATCCACCTTTGCAATTACAATATTTCCTTGCACTTCCATCATTTATTTACAAGATTTCATAATGCTAGCAAAGAAAGTGGAATCCTCTGTGATGTTTAGACTGCCTGAGTAGTCATTAATTTCAATATCATTACATGTGTTTTTCTAGGACTTTTTAAGTCAATTGATACATAATATTTGTACATTTTTATGGGGTACAATGTGATGCTGCAATACATATGTGTATTGTATAATGATCAAACCAGGATAGTTAGCATATATATCATGTCTAACATTTCTTTGTGATGAATATTTTCAAAATTCTCTTCTCTAGTTTCTCTGAAGTATACAGTACATTATTGTTAACTATAATCACTATACTGTGGAATTGAACACAGAACTCATTCCATCTCTCTCACTGTAACTTTGTATTCAAGAACAAACCTCTCCCCATTCCTCCTGTAATTCCCAATCTTTGATAATCACTATTTTACTCTATTTCTATGAGTTCAACTTTTTTTGGATTCCACATGTGGATGAGATCATGTATTTTTCTGTGTAAGGTTTATTTCCCTTTACATAACTGTGCTGGATTAACTAATGGTCAACCGGTAACACAAATTTGAACCAAAAAAGTGTGGTGCTGGGTGTGGAAGGCCCATCTGAGGATTGTTGCCAACAGCATAAAAAGAGAACTGGAGGGGAAGATGGTGTGCTACTGATCCTCCTAAATAAGCTTGTCATACTGGTTTTCCTGGTATGAATTCAGCTGTTACCATCAGAGGAGTTCAGATCCTCCCTGTTACTAAAGAAGGCTGCAGGTCTTTTGAGGGGAGCTCTGCTCCTTACTTTGAGCATTGCTCCCTGGCTCCCGTGCAGATCCCTTCGCCTGCTGGCACAGATCTTTCACTCTGCTAGCACAGACTTTCTAGCTTCCATCACTGACCTTTAGGCCTTCACAGTGCTGATCCTTGATACGGACTTGCAGAAGACATTACTGTGGGCTCTAGGCCTCCAGTTGTTCTTCAGCAGGACTTGTGCAGGACACTGCCATGGGATACAGGCCCTTGGTTGGATTCTTTGGGTCTCCAGTGTGTAGATGGATCTCCTGTATGCTTCTGCATTTGACTCTCTGGGTGAGCATTTTAAAATAATCCTAAATTTGCTGTATTAAATCTTTTCCCTGCTAACCCTGACAACAATAACCATACATATGATTAATTTGCCTTTTCCTTTATTTCCCTTTTCATGAAATTATGACAAATACAGGATTTCATTCTTTTTAAGGATGAACAGTATTCCATATTTTCTTTATTCATTTATCTTTTGATGGGCACTTAGGTCAATTCTGTATTTTGGCTACTGTGAACAGTGCTGCAATGAACATGGCAGTATAGCTATATCTTCAACACAATGATTTCATTTCTTTTTCATAAAGACCCAAGAGTGGCACTGCTAGATCATAGACTAATTTTTTTTAGAAAACTGCATACTGCCTTCCATAATAGCTGTACTAACTAGCATTTCCAGTGACAGGATGTGAACAGCACTTTTATTCCATAATGCCAATACTTTTTTTTATAATAGTCATCCTAAGTGGAGTGAAATGATACTGCATTGTGGTTCTGATTTGCATTTCTTTATGACTAGTGATGCTGAGAACTTTGTATAAAACTTCCTTGCTATTTTTATATATTCTTTTGATAAATGTCTATTTATTGCCTATTTCTTCACCATATTATTTATTTCTCTACTAGTGAGTTGAGTTCATCAACATTAGTATCTAGAATGAACTAGATACTAATGCTTTGTCACATCAAAGTTTACAAATATTTTGTTACATTCTGTGGGTTGTGTCTGCACTGTGATGACTGTTTTCCTTTTCTGTAAAGAAACTTCTTATGTTGCTATAACCCCACCTCCTGTTTTATTTTGTTGCCAGTGTTTCTGGGGCTTAATTTTAAAATTACCCACTTAGACAATTATCATGAATTATTTCTATCATAACACTTTTTGCAGTTTCATAGTTTGGGTCTTACATGTAAGAGTTTTTTAGATTTTTATTTTAAAAAGAATAAAACCAAATGAGAAAAAATAATGGGGTCATTCAAAACAAAAGGATGGACATAGTACATGATTTAAAACCACAATACAAGGTGATCTACAATGGTTACCATGATGCCTCTTATTATCTTCAAGGGAATTGCCCATATCCTCAGGTACAATAAAATTGAACATAGGAGTATGGAACAAAATCAATAAAAACAAAACATTGCCAACATTATAGGACTTCAAAAGATGGTAACGGTCAAACTAGAATGGGTATCACTGTGAATCTTATTGTCTTCAGAGTAGTTGTCTATACTCTCAGATTTGATACTATCAAACATAACAGATTTGAATAAAATCAGTCAAGACAAGACAGCAATCAAACAAAACACATTCAAATAAAATCAGTCAAAACAAGGAAGTGAAAGCAATATAGGGTTTCAGATTCAGTTAATAGGAAATTAAGAATTGTTACTATAGTATATCCTTCTATCTTTGGAATAGCTGTCTATGCCCTCAAATCTACCACAAGTAGACAAACTGAAACAGGATATAACCAAACTAAACAGCGATGAAAGCAATATGGGTTTCAAAATCATGATACAAGATTAACAATGTCCTCTGCCATCCCTATTTTCATAATTCCTCCTCTTTCACTTTCCCAGGGTACACTGTACATTTTGTATCCCACTAACTCCTTTAGTTTTTTAGATTAGGGAGGCAACCTGCTATTTATCTAAGTGGTTCTGAACCTTTTTACCCATGAGCTTGGTCTCCAATTGTATCCATTTACCTACAAGAGCCCCAAGGTTTTCCTTCCTTATAGCTCAGTGGTTTTCCCTTGTATAAAAGTGTTATGTCTTTCTAACCAATCTGTAGCTGATTGGCAAGCTATGTCCTCTTTTTTTTTCTGGTTCCCTGTCACATAGAGCATTATTTTCTCATCTTTGACTTTCAGTCCATAAACCTTCTTTCAGGTTAAATATATTTCTTATATAGAGCATCTTGATGGACCCTAGCTCCTGATCCAGTTGGCCTGTTTCTTTTTATATTACTGTACCGAGGCCATCCATGTTAGTGATTATGGCCAATCTTCTCTGACTCATCTCCACCATGCTATTTTTCTGCCATTGGTTGTCTATTTTTCCCTTCATTCCAATGTCTTCCCCGTTCGGTGACCCTCCTCTGTTGCTGTTCTTGAAACCATGGTCTTTTTTCTCTCTCTCTAGAATATCTTTCAGGACTTGCTGTAGGGTTAGACTGTGGTCAAAAACTCCCCCAGATCCTCTTTATCATGGAAGCATCTTGTTTCTCCATTAATTCCGAGAGATAGTTTTGCAGGGTATCTCAGTCTGGGTCAGAGGATATTTTCTTTCAGAGCTTGGAATACTTACAAGTTCTTCTTGATTTCATCATCCAGAGACCAGCGCCTCGGCCTGACTCTTTGGGACCAGGAACCTCCTGTACCCAGAGTGGCCCGTGCTGTTTGGATTAGGAACTTTGCGGAGACTGTCATCTCGACCAGGTCTGTTTGGGACTGGGAACTTTGTAGAAACCAGCATTTTGGAGTGACTGTTTGGGACCTGTACGCCCACCCTTCACCCGCAGGGAACCTCCTGGAGACCTGCCTGGGACAAAGAATGGTGGCCTGGACCACCTGAGATTCCACAGGCTCCGGGTTGACCACGCCCAGCAGCCACCTAAAAACTTAGGGAGCCAGGAGCCCCCAAAGGGGAGTTAGGACCCTGTGAGGAAGCCAAGAGCGTGTAGGGGAGCCACTGCCACACCACGAACTGAGGGTGCAAGAGATAATTCGCCACACATGCAGAGAAAGCATTGGAACACCGCTCAAAGCAAGGAAATATACAAAATTGACAAAAGGAAAGACGAAAAGGCAGGCTCAAAGCCCTAGCCCTCCCGAAAAAAGCTTAGAAGCTGTGTACATAGAAGAAAAAAGAAGCCGTACACCTGAAATGTGTGAAATGATATCAAATGAAATAAACATGCAACTAGGGAAAGCTATGGAGAAATTCAAATGAGAAATACTTGCCCAGGTAAAAGAAGAATTGATAAAAACAGTGAAAGAAATAGTGAACGCATCTAATGAAAACACAGCAAAAAATTAGAGGAACAAAGCAAACAGATAGAATCCCTAAATGAACACTATATGAAACAAACAGAATACATAAAACAGACTCAAAGAGATATACAGGAAATAAAAAATGCTATTAAAAGCTGCCAAAACCGCCTCAATGAAAGTGAAGATAGAATTTCAGACCTCGAAGATAGGATTGCAGCCAGTGAGCAGGAAAGACAAGATCTTTTAAAAATAACAAAGAATCAGGAAATAATAACTCAACAGCCACAAGATGATGCAAAGAAAAATAACATAAGATTAATAGGGATAAATGAAAAAGAAGGGGACAGCCCAAATGATATCAAGAGGATATTTACAGAAGTAATAGCTGAAAACTTCCCAAACATGAAAAGAGAAACTGACATCTGGATAAGAGAAGCATATGGAACTCCAAACAGCCATAATCAAAATAAAACTACACCCAGACACATAATAATCACCATCCCAGAAATCCAACATAAGAATAGAATACTAAAAACTGTTAGAGAGAAAAGAGAGATCACCTATAAAGGAAAACCTATCAGGATCACGGCAGACTTCTCAACACAAACAATGAAATCAAGAAGAGCATGGAGTGAAGTCTTTCAGATCCTAAAGGAAAACCACTTCCAACCCAGACTGACATACCCTGCAAAACTGTCCTTCAAAATGGATGGAGAAATAAGATACTTCATGACAAAGAACAGCTGAAGAACTTCATGAACACCAAAGCACCCTACAAAGAATACTGAAAGACATTCTAGATACACCCTGGATAAAACCACCAAGCAAGGCAGACAATTAAAGAGAATGGAAAGCTAAAGACACAACAGCAGAAAGATAACACGTCAACAATAAACCAATATGTAACAGTTACAACCATTAATGTAAATGGCCTCAACTCACCAATCAAAAGAAACAGACTGGCAGAATGGATCAAGAAACAACAGCCAACCATATGCTGTCTACAAGAAACCCATCTAACCCAAAAGGACACTCATAGACTGAAAGTCAAAGGATGGAAAACAATACTTCATGCAACAGGAAACCAAAAAAAAGCAGGAGTAGCAATCCTGTTTGCAGACAAAGTGAATTTCAAACCAAGAATGATCCAAAGAGATAAAGAAGGTCACTACATACTAGTTAGGGGAACACTTCAAGAGGAAGAGATAACAATCTTAAATATATATGCACCAAATTCCAGAGCACCCAGCTATATAAAGCAAATACTAACAGAAATGAAAAATCAAATAAGCAATAATACAATTATAACAGGAGATTTTAACACATCATTGACACAAAGGGACAGATCAACTAGACAGAAAATCAGCAAAGACATAACAGAACTGAATCACACCTGTGAACAAATGGACTTGGATCTATACAGAGTGTTCCATCCAACAACATCAGAATACAACTTCTTCTCAGCAGTACATGGCACATTCTCTAAAGTAGACAATATACTAGCCCACAGAACATATTTAACTAAATGCAAAACAATTGAAATTATCCCATGCATGTTATCAGATCATAGTGCTGTGAAGCTAGAAATTAATGATAAAAGAAATTTCAAAAAACCTACAAACACATGGAAACTGAATAATACACTATTGAGCAATCAGTGGGTCACAGAGGAAATTAAAGAAGAATTAAACAATATCTACAAGTAAATGAAAATACAGACACAACTTACCAGATTTTGTGGGATGCAATGAAAGCAGTCCTCAGAGGAAAATTTATTGCATTGAGTTCCCACATCAGGAAGACAGAACAAACACAAATAAACAACCTGATGCTACAACTCAAACATCTAGAAAAAGAAGAGCAAGCCAAGCCCAAAGCCAAA